>CM021102.1:534550202-534593824 GCA_007115665.2 Sequoiadendron giganteum | reverse complement strand
ACCTTCAAGCCAAAGGAATCCATGTAAATGTGCAGACCCTTGATGTTGCCACTCATATCTATACCAATAGTCTGTTGCAAAAAAAAACTTCTCTAAGAATTCTTCACAAAATATTGTGAATTGTTGATGCAAGTATAAGGATGTGGTGTGTTGGTTATTAATAATTTTATCTATGTAATATATTATTTTATGTTCTTGATGTTGTGCCCTTAGAAAATAGTTGATGTAAATCAGGCCATTTAGTATCTGCAACACTTAATGTGAAGAAGAGTGTGGAGGAACCTAATTGGTTGATCATGTTTGAAAGTTCACCACGACACTTATTCCAATATGCTTGGGTACCTCTTAGGGAAGATCCAAAATGCATCAACTGTTCAGCTAATTGAGTGTCAAGAAATTTCTATATATAGAGACAAAGACTGTCAATGGTGGTTAGTATGTAATCCTCTACATTTTTCTTGACAAAAACAGAGGCAACACCTTGGCTTCGGTGGATCATCAAAAAGTTCAAAATAAAATATCTAAACCTTGGATGGCTTCCAAATCTATTATCACGAAACCGCATTAAGTGAAACACACATCCATGCATTTCAACTTGTCTATAACAAGGCTGCAATTGTAGTGCAATACCCTTTGAAAAAATTGAAGGAAAAGCCATGTCTAAAAGGACCTTAGTATTATATTCATTTACTGGAGAGGAGTCAAGTTGTGGCCAATCAATAATGGTTTCATTTTCATCTCTAACTTGTAATGTTTCTTTGATGATTTCTAGCTCATGTCATTTATTTGGTAATTTAGCCATAAATTATGAGCAATAAGTTATTTCATTGTCAGGTTGATCTGTAGAAAACATAGATGCAATGTTTGGAACCACCATATTTTCATTGTTAGCATTAATGGTATGAAGCATATTGGAAACATCTGTACTTGTATCATGGAGTTTTTCAAGCGATGCAAAATCTACCTTAATGTCTTTGTAGTACGGGTCATATGTGATTTTATATTATAATGCAACTGAGACATGACTTCTACTTACGTAGCAGTCATAATGGTTACCTTTTGTATGGAATATTCAAACTACCAACACATCCAAGTTTGCAATTTTATGTGGAAGGTATTTTTCTATTATTTTGATATCATGTGGGAAACAAATTGTGTGACCACTATATTTGTATTGGCCTTCATGAGCATGGGTTACTTGTATTATTGGATTAACTCATGTTATAAGCATTTCTTCCATTTGTGTTAGTTTTTTCAACTTGTATGGTTGTACTTGTGGGTCCATAAAGTTAGATGATGAGAAATGATGTCTACCTTTCTCATGAAAGCATCTAATACAAATTGGACCACTATTTGTCGATTTGGTGTGCATTATGGGGTAGCATTTACTGCAAATTGTGCAAATTGTGCAAGTTGGCAAGTTTGATAGTTCATCTATTCTCGAGTGAAATCTTCTAGAAGCTGTGATGCAAGACACAACTGATCACAAACATACAATGAAACATAATCTTTGCTACAAATAAGAACAACTCATAAAACCAAAATAAATGCAAATACATTCAAATTTTATTGCATTCAATCAACTTGAAACAATCACATAATTTTCTCAATACATAAAGGATTCAAATCTGCTCAACATGCTCTTCATGTAGCTTCTTTTGCTGTCCAAAACTCTTCATACCATTTATCCAAAAAAATTGCACCTTTCCTCTTGAACTCCACGCTACCCTCTTCTTCTTCTTCTTATTCTTGCACAAAGCTTCTAAAACCCGTCACATTTTGTCCATCACTGCTCCCTCATATGATCAAATCTTCTAAAATGGTTTCTTAGTTTTGTGCGCCTCCTTCCCAGATTTCTAGAACATTTTGAAATTCTCAATTTAGTTTAAAAATGAGAAATTTATGGCCATTTTACTAAGACCGGGTCTCACAGATCCGACCCCAAGCCATCTTCCTCTATCCTCCAGTCAAACTTCTAGAATGCTCCCTCATTCCTTCTTGGATGTGGGTTTTCTCTTTTTGGCTTGATAATTCAATGAGTTTCAAAAAATTATTCCTGCCTTACACCCACTTTCTCCATTCCATTAATTCCCATCATTCCAATCCTCCAACAGGATGCAATTTCAAATTTCTAAATGGAGTTACGATTTTACAATAAACGCCCACTCACAGGCTTGGACATGAAAGTTTTCCTTTTTGAAAAATTCACTTTTTAAACATTTTAAAATTAAAAAAAAAAGTGAACCAATTAATTAATTGATTTTCCCACAATCCATCACCAAATTTTGCTATGTTGGAGGAGTTGAAAATTTCGATAATTTGTGCCTGCAACCAAAAATCAAAATAAAACACAAGCATAAAATTTTAAAATATTTTTGGTTCTGCAGGATTGCTTGGTGCCCCTAGATGCTCTTGCATCAGACACCTATGGTAGGAATTTTTTTTGAATCTGGAATAAAAAAATGGAATTGAGTGGTAGTACCACCCTTTTAGATTGTAAGCAATCTTCAACAAACTCCATCACTGAAATTGGTACCTAATTTGTTCTTCCTTCTCTTCTTCCAACACTTAGCTAGAACGAGCAACCTCCTCTGACAAATCTGCACTCTATTCTTCTCTCCTCTCATGGACTTGTATCCACCATTTACCATCCTCCTCCAAATAATCTCTCTACTCCTCTCCTCTTTCGTGGGTTTTGACCCACCACAAACCAATCAGCTCCACCATATCTCTCATGTAGCTTCCTCTATAGCCTCTACCTATAAGTATACATCTATATACCACTCTAGATCCTCACAATCCTTTTTAATTTCTAACTATTTTCTCATATCATAATGAAATTCCTTTACAAATTCAACATTAAAAAACTCATAAAAATCAGATTTTACCTCGATGAATTCTTTTGTCACAACATCTTCTTCCTCACTACTGAATGCTACTGTCTCTATTGCTGCACTGAAAAACTTCTCTATCTTTGTTACCTCTTCCTCAAGAAACTCTTGGTCTTCATCAGGTTCCTCATCGAACACTAAATCCTCATACATCACTGCATACTTTGTTTCAACTGCAATATCCTCAACTGCTACAAGTTTTACTCTTTCACTTTCAGTTGCAATACTTTCACCTTCACTACTCACTGTCATCACTATCTTTGTGTCCTCCAAAGGACTTAACTTTGTTGCAACATAATTTTCCTCTTTGATTGTTTCACTTTCTTTTGGCTTCTCATCCTCTGCTACAATCTCACCATCTTCCTTCATGCTATCCTTAAAGCATACTTTTGCAGTATTTTCTCCTTCCTCTTCACCTGCATACACAACCATGACAAAATTTGTACCTTTCTTCTTTTCCATTTCATCAAAAAAATTCCACACACTCAATAATCAACCTCTCGGGTATAGACTACCTCACATTCAACAATCGGTCTACACACCACACACATTCCACCCCCAGGTCCTGGTGCAAATTGCCTCCAATCGATGCTTCTTCTTGCACACTTATAAACACTAGCTTTGATACCACTGATGCAAGACACAAATTCTCACAAACATACAATGCAACATAATATCTATTGCAAATAAGAACAACTATAAAACCAAAAGAAATGCAAATGCATTCAAATTTTTATTGCATTCAATCAGCTTGAAAAAATCACATAATTTTCTCAATACATAAAGGATTCAAATCTGCCCAACATGCTCTTCCTGTAGATTTTATTTCTATCCAAAACTCTTCATAGGTCATTTCTCCAAAAAAATTGCACCTTTCCTCTTGAACTCCACCCTGTCCTCTTCTTCTTTTTCTCGCGTGCAGAGCTTCTAAAACGTGTCACATTTTTTCCATCACCACTCCCTCATTTGATCGAATCTTCTAAAATGTTTGTAGGTTTTGTGCGCCTCCTTCCCAAATTTCTAGAACATTTTAAAATTATCGATTTAGTATAGAAATGAGAAATTTATAGCCATTTTATTGAGACTGGGTCTCACAAATCCGACCCCAAGCCATCTTCCTCTATCCTCTAGTCAAACTTCCAGAATGCTCCCTCATTCCTTCTTGGACATGGGTTTTCTCTTTTTGGCTCGAGAATTCAATGAGATTCAAAAAAATTATTCCCGCCTTACACCCACTTTCTCCATTCCATCAATGCCCATCATTCCAATCCTCCAACATGATGCAATTTCAAATTTCTGAATGGAGTTACAATTTTACAATAAATGTCCACTCACAGGCTTGGACATGAAAGTTTTCCTTTTTGAAAAAATAACACTTTTCAAACATTTTAAAACAATAAAAAAAAGTGAATCAATTAATTAATTGATTTTCCCACAATCCATCACCAATTTTGTTATGCTAGAGGAGTTGAAAATTTCAACAATTTGTGCCTTGCAACCAAAAATCAAAATAAAACACAAGCATAAAATTTTAAAATATTTTTGGTTGTGCAAGATTTCTTGGTACCCCCTAGATGTTGTTGCATCAAGCTGCTATAAATTTATTGTTGGATTGTGGTAAGATTGTGGATTGATTTTGAAGATTTTGGAGTGTTTGTTGTGAACCCATTGACGAACATTGGGCAAAAGAGTGTTCAATTTGGGATGTTGTAGATTCATATGGTACACCGTTGTGTTGGTTTGACTAAATAGAGGTTGGTGGATTGGATTGTATTGTCTATTTTTCTATGTGTTGCATATAATGACGAATACTTATTTCTTCTTTATGTTGAATATCATAGTCATGATTGTTTTTACGAGATAGTAGGTTTTTAGGGTTAGAGCTCATCATTTGTAAATGAAATAGGAACTACCATCATCACACGTACAATTAAAAATAACATATAGAATTAAAGAAGATAAACATGAGTGGGGAAAAATGTCAATTGTATTGAACAAGTTCTTCAAGCATTCTAATTTGATAATTATTTGAGATATGATTAGTATGTTATATACAAAAATAATTTGATGGAAGATATCAAACACATTATTTTCATAATAATAATATATTCAAGTAAGTATGTATACATGTGACTTTGAACTAACATACATTAAAACAAAAGTATACGAAGTATACTATATAACATGTTACAAAATTGTATGTACATTGCATAACCAACCGACCTAGATTTAACCACTAGTATTATTACACATATCAATGAGTCCACCCAACATGAAGGAATTTTCTCCAACAAAATATAGCTCGTCAACCTTAATGATTTTTAATTTTACCCATCCTTAAACACCACTTGAATCATATGAATTTGTGATGGTGAAGATAAATTTCTTGAATAACACTCCTTTGATTATGGTCTCAGCTTCAATTTCTTTTTCATCATTGAATTGCAACATGCATAAATCATCTGCAGAAATTCCAAGAAGTTTGGTGGTCAGTTCTTCAAAAGAAACAACCCATAATATTCTTGTATGATCTGCTAGCTTTAGTTGAAGTATGTATCTATAGGTACAATTGGAAAATGTAGCTTTCCACTTTGAACAGTACCATGTTTGATCATCATTTTGCACAACTTATTTTTACATTGTTTTCCATCTAATTCAAGGGGACAAGATGGATAACAAAATGAATTTGTTTTTATGAATTGCACTGTTGCTTTTAGAGTGCATTGGGCAGTTTGTTTCACATTGGTAGTTTTCTCTTCAATATTAGCAATTGTTTTTCTTTTTATCAAGAGAGGTGCATCCAAAAGTTGTGTATTTGATGGTGTAACATCATTCCCATTTTGTTCAAACCATGATTTTAGTTGTTCTACCTCCTTTATGCTTGGGTTTATAAATAGGTGGGTACTTGCCAAAGTTCTTATGACCTTTCCATTATACTCAATGACATGACCATTTTTTATTGCAAGTACAACAACATGATTTAAGTGATACATCTCTTGGAGTTGTTTACCTTCTTTTTCAGTAGTTGGACTCCATAAAGTAATATTAATGGTAGATGAAGATATCTCTATCAACTCGATGCTCCTTCAAAGAACTTCAGTCTCATCCCTCCTCCTTATGGTTGAGCTCAGGTCCACACATATGACTATTCCAATAACATCGACAAGGATATTATTGGTGATTTCCATAATGTCCTTGAAGGCCATGAAAGAGAACTGATGTTTTGGAATTGCAAGGTCATCTTCTGAGAGAGAAATTATAGAATCATCCATTAAACAAATTTTAAGTTGGCTATTAAGTTTGTTGTACAACCTATTAGCCGACTTAATAGTTCCACTAGATATTGTATATATTTCTCCAACCTGAACATTCATGTAATTAAGGTTTGCAACTTCATTAAAGCAAGTTACATGTATTTCAATGTGCTCATAGTCTATAAAGTCAAATGGAAAGATCTGCCCTTGTCCCTTTTGTGTGTTGAAGTTGTGCATTTGTTTTTTCATGGTAACACGACCCTTTATAAGCCACCTTGTTTGGAATGGATTCAAATTTATAATAGGAGTAATATTGGAGGGAAGGTCTTTCCTTTGTAGGGACGACCACATTCCAAAAATTTCCCTACGAGGAGGTGGTTGTGTTACTCTAACACTATTATCCAGACTTGTAGATGGATCAATTGAGCTCACAACATGTACTTGTTGGGCTTGTTCTTCAAATAGGTAGGCAAATTGACCACCAATGATATCATGCTGCAAACATGTGATTTCTAATTCGAAGATGACAATCCACCTATAAAGGTACAATGTGTAACAACCCCAAAACCGGGTAAACAAAAAATTTTCTAATTTCACTAATAAGATACAAGGAAATACAATTAAATGACAAAGTAAATAACTTTTCTTTTCATTCTAATTGAACATTTCATCATAAAGAAATAAAAGACACGATACATCATTGTTCTATTTTCCAAGTAAATAACAGAGTACGCTTTCATGATTACTTTTCTTCAAAATAAAAAGCAAGGTAAGAATCTTACAAGTTTCTAACATAGCTCGGAAGCTTTTGAGCAAATAGGAATAAGACTGTCCAGGATCTTCCCTTTCAAACCTTGGTTCATCAGAAGTCTTAAGGTGGAGGGGAAACATCACTCAGGTGCTTTTCCACCAACCACGGACTTATATTGCGGTCCCCCGCACGTTTACTGTTAAGTAGGCGGCCCTCCCTTCTTCGAGGAGATTGGTTGGGTAACCGGTTCTGTATGACCAACTGAGCATAGTCTGTAATCCTACATAACTAAATCCTTGTGTCCTCACAATCTCAATCTAGCATGTAACCTGGATTACTGTGAACTGACAGTGTAATTCGTCTCACAGTCTAAGTGGACGTTAGGTATACTACACTACTTTGGCCAAAGCATTTCGGCAGTACTTATACTAACGGTCATCTATCACTTGCACTAAGTCAGGTTTGGTTTGACTTAAGGCTGCCTTATCCTACGCGTAGGTTGAGTCCTTCAGTGGGTAGTCAATCACCCTAGACTTCCTACTTCAACTACTTAAACAGGAAATGGAGTACAGTCAACAAGGGGTCCCTCTGGTACTTCCCAACATGGAAATCTTTATCCATGGAGTACGTAGCTTTCTCTAGTTAACCTATTTAACTCTAAAGCTTTAGACTACCTTGGTTCTGAATCCACCCTCGTCCTAGTATTTAATAACTAATCCCTTTCCTTTACTTAAGGAATTCAAGCAGTATTCAAGCAATACAAATTATAAGGTACTTTACTAAAAGTAAACAAATATTTCCCTTTCAAATTCATCTATGATTTCAAACTGATTCGTTTCAACATGCTTTTAAGTTATTCCAATTCATCAAGTTCTCTAAGCTATTTCAAAAGCTTTTCTAAGGAAATTAAACTATTCCCCAATTTGACCAGCTCTTTAAGCTATCTCTTAAATTCAATAAGCCTTTTCTAAGGAATTAAACTATTCCCAATTCAGCAATTTCATAGAACATAGAGGTTTCTTATTATTTTTCCTTTCATAAAGCAAGACATAATCAAGCAATCTAATCATACATTTTAAAATAAATAACAGAAAATCTATCAACATATATCTCATGCCTGATTTCCTTTTGCGTATGAGCTTGATCGGTAACTTCAATCCTTGCTCCACCGTCCTTCGCAGCCTTCTCTCAGCTTAAGCAAAAACTACTTTCAGGAAAATGCAAAAAGTGTTCTCAGCAATACTGTCTCTCAGCAATACTGTCTCAATTGCAAATGATTTTCACAAAATGGCAATGGCTTTCACAAAAATGGCAATGGCTTTCATAAAAATGGCAATGGCTCTCATAGAATGACAATGGCTTTCATTAAAATGGAATTTCAAAACACAGAAATACCACAGCACTGTATTTCGAATTTTCCAAGGCAAGGAGAGTGAAATGAAAAGATTGAGTGTCTTTCAACAATGAGTGAGAACCTATTTATAGGTTTCGAATTCTCATGTTTCCTACCTTGTAGGCATGAGAATTCGACACCTCTCATTTTGAAAATGTCAAAATCCGCAGTGGCAGTCACACAGCAAAAGAGTTGATGATTCAACATAATTTCTCAAGAATGTTTCAACATATCACATGCCAAATTCGTGGATCAACCACGTACAGGTTTAGTCACTGGGAAAAGCCCTTAAAAATGGCGAACTGAAAGAACAAATGGCGTTTGGATTTTGCTGCTGAAAACGTCAAGGGTTACGCACAGACAGTTCATGCCTCCTTCCACCCACGCGTCCCAGACCGGTGGCGTTCAAGCATCCGCGACCAGGTCTAAGCTACGCGAGCTGGGCGCGGATTAATCTCCATTGTTTTCCACTGTTTTTCTGGTTCAAACAGTCGCGCGATTTCTTCCCATGAAGAAATCCGCGATTTTTCAGTTTATTCAAACATTAACTTTAAATCTTTAAAAAGTCTATAGTTCATACTTACATTTCCATAAATGATTTTTATAAATTTACATTGGCCTTTACAAAATTTCGAAATTCTTTTTCCTTTTAATATTTTCCAAGTATTTCAATATTTCGAAATTCCTTTGTATGGTTTGCAAAGTATTTACCAAAGACTATGAAAGTCTTATTACCTTTATTTCCAAAGGTAAATAAACTCAAATACCTTTATAAGATAAATGTAAATTTAAATGCCAAAGATTATAGTTTATATAAAATCTTTCCAAAGTTTTAGGTATTTTAATATTCTCATTAAAATGTATTAATATATTTTATATTATATTCAATACAATATTATTATAGTTTTTTTAACTTACCTTTCTTTTAATATATAAATATATCTATATAATATTCAAAATATTATATTAGATATATTAATATATTATATTACCGATAAAACTATAATAACATCGATATTAAATATATTAATTAACTTACCCAGTTTACACTTAAATATATCTATACATGTTTATTTTCAAATCTCCAATTACGTGTATTATAGGCCAGTCAGAGCACCTCTAATAGACGTAATTGCATAAACACGTATTTATACATTTAACTGTAAATTCCAGGCATCAGTAACTTATCAGTTCACATTTCACATTCAAGGCTCACAGAACAGTAAGTCAGTCAATCAAGGAACACCACTCATAAAGCATGAAGAAGTAATCATAACTCCTAAGCCTAAGGATGACTTATCATGACAACTTAATCTGACTCAGTTCCTAAAATCCTCAGTGAAGTGTGTGTATGCTCATACGATCAACTTTACCGGTTAGTCGACCAAGTTCCTCTTCCTGAGTGATATTTCCCCTCCACCTGGAGGAATAGCTCCTGTTCCTGCATCCATGGCACAAAACCACGGCAGTCAAATGCTCACAATATTTGCAGTATATATAATTCAAATATATAAAACAAGACTAATTATTTTCCTCTATTCATTGTTTCAAGAATAACATCAATCAAGAATACAGAATGAGCCAAACATAACATGTAAACAGGATTTCATATTGTCAACAAAATTCAATCACATTTATTCATTCAAAACCTTCCTTACAATCAGAATGCTCTAAGCATTACTAGAATAGTAACTATACAAATTCCGGGGTGTAACATACTCCCCCCCTTATGATTCATCATCCTCGATGACCAAAGGTATTATTCAAAGCATAAAACTAAACAAAATCTTTATTGTTCAGCATTCTCAAAAACTTCAAGAATGTCAGGAAATCTTATACGGATTTCCATATAGTCCTCCCAAGTTGCTGAGTCTTCCGCATACTGGTCCCACTGAACCTTGCATTGTGAGACTTCTCGGTTACGTAGGTGTAGCTTACGTATTTCCAGCACCTTGACGGGCTCGAGAGTTATTATTCCTGGATCCCTTACCTGTAAGGCAGTCCAATCAATAACATGATTATCTCCAGCAATATACTTTTTAAGGTAAGATACATGGAAGACATTATGCATTCTAGCAAGAGCGGGTGGCAAAGCGATTCGGTAAGCTACAGGGTTTACTTCTTCTAAGACTTCAAATGGTCCAACATAACGTGGAGCCAATTTAGAATTCTTTCCAAAGTTAATGGAACTTTTGTGAGGTTTCACTCTCAAAAGTACCTTGTCACCTATGACAAAACTTCGTGGCATTCTCTTAGCATCTGCATAACTTTTCTGTCGACTGTTAGCCTCTGCTAACCTTTGCTTAATAATCTTAACTTGTTCTTCCATTTCTGCTAACATTTCTGGCCCAAGACTTACTCGATCCTCAAGTTTATCCCAACTTATAGGAGTTCGACACTTTCGACCATACAAAGCTTCAAAAGGAGCCATTTTAATTGCAGAATGATACGAGTTGTTATATGCAAATTCAACCAAGGATAAATAGTCTTCCCACTTATATTGCTGATCCATGCAATATACCCTAAGTAGGTCTTCCATAACTTGATTTACCCTCTCAGTTTGCCCATCCGTTTCCGGATGATATGCCGAGCTAATGTTTAACTGCGTTCCCAATGCAGAAAACAAGGTTTGCCAAAACCTAGAAGTGATGCGTGCATCCCTATCCGATATAATCTTCTCAGGAATACCATGCAACCTAAAAACTTCTTGTACAAACTTTCTTGCTATGACCGGTGCTCCATCGGTTAGATTCCCTGGTATGAAGTGTGCTACCTTAGTTAGCTTGTCCACTACTACCAAAATGGCGTTATGCTTGTTCCTAGACATTGGCAATCCTTGCACAAAATCCATACTTATAACCTGCCATTTCCTTTCAGGAATATCATGAGGATACAACAATCCTGCTGGATGATGATGTTCAGCTTTTACTCTTTGACATTCAAGGCATTGAGCTACATAATTTGCGGCATCACCTTTCATTCCTTTCCAGAAATATAATGGTTTCACATCAGCCATCATTTTGGTTACTCCAGGATGTCCAGAATATGGTGCCTCATGAATTTCTTTCCATACAAGATTTCTCAATTCTTTGATATCAGGCACATACATCCTATCCTTGTACCTTAGTACTCCACTGGATTCGAATTGATACCCTTCATACCTAGAGTCTAAAGGATTCTTAATGAGTGCCTGCTTAACCTGTAAGTAAAATTCATCCTCTTTGCATTTCAAAAGCACTTGTTCCTTGAAGTCGCTTTGAATTGTCACAATAGATGCAATATGGCGTCTTCTACTTAAGGCATCAGCAACTCTATTTTCCTTTCCTTTAATATAATTAATATTAAAGTCATAATCTGCTATTAACTCCAACCATCTTCTCTGTCTAGCATTTAGATTAGGTTGAGTAAAGAGATATCTTAAACCATTGTGATCTGTTTTCAATTCAAATGGCTTCCCGAGCAAGTAGTGTCTCCACATTTGTAAAGCATGTACTACTGCTGCCAACTCTAAATCATGCGAAGCATAATTCATTTCATATGGCTTTAATTTCCTGGACTCGTAAGCAATTACTTGTCCTTCTTGCATCAACACACCTCCTAATCCTTCTCCACAAGCATCAGTTATGACTGTGAAGCTTCCTTCAGGATCTGGTACTTTTAGAATTGGTGCGGTGGTTAACTTTTCCTTGAGAAGATCAAACGCCTCCTGGCACTTCTCATTCCAGGCAAATCTCTTACCTTTCTTTTGTAAAGATGTTATAGGGAAAGCAATTTTTGAAAAGTTTTCCACAAACTTCCTATAATATCCAGCTAATCCCATAAAACTCCTTACTTCAGACACGCTCTTGGGTACAGGCCATTGCATAACTGCTTCTATTTTTGCTGGGTCTACTGCTATTCCTTCAGCTGAAATAACATGGCCCAAATAGTGCACTCTTTCTTGAAAGAAAGTACACTTGGACAGTTTCCCATAAAGCTTGTGCTCTCTTAACCTTTGTAACACCATCTCAAGATGTTTACAATGTTCTTCTTCATTCTTGGAGTAAATCAATATGTCGTCTAGAAAGACTAACACAAATTTATCCAAGTAATCTCTGAATACACTATTCATGAGATTCATGAAGGCTGCAGGCGCATTAGTTAAACCAAATGGTAGAACTGTGAACTCATAATGTCCATAGCGAGTTCTAAATGCTGTTTTGAAAATATCTTCATCCTTCACTCTCAGCTGGTGATATCCGGATCTCAGATCTATCTTTGAAAATACAGCTGCACCTTTCATCTGATCAAAGAGGTCATCAATACGTGGCAACGGGTACTTGTTCTTTACCATTGCTTTGTTTAGCATTCGATAATCGATGCATAAACGTAATGTACCATCCTTCTTTTTGACAAATATTACTGGTGCTCCCCATGGTGATACGCTAGGTCGTATTAACCCTTTGGACAGCAATTCATCCAACTGTGCCTTCAATTCCATGAGCTCAGTTGTAGTCATTCTGTAAGGTACCTTAGATACTGGTTCAGATCCTGGCACAATGTCGATTGAAAAATCGAACACTCTCTTTGGAGGAAGACCTGGTAGTTCCTCTGGAAATACATCAGCATAGTCTCTTAAGATAGGATACTTCTCCATATCTGATCTGCCTGTTTCTTCCACTTCTCCATCTTCAAGTTCTTGAGAACTTTGAAACACAGAGTTTCCATCTTCTTGGCCTAGTTTCTCAATTTTGACTGCAAAAAGTTGACAACCTTTCTTCTTGGCTTTCATCAGCTGCATTGCTGTGATCTGCCGAACAGTCACTTTCCTGGGTATCCCTTGGATTTCTACAAGGTTTCCTAAATCATCAAGGCATTTTACAGTCTTGGCTTGGCAATCTACAATAGCCCTATGTCTCCACAGCCAATTCATTCCTAAGATTACATCATAGGACCCTAGAGGTGCGACATATAGGTTAACCTCAGTGGCAAAGTTGGGTAATTCTAACCTAGCCTCAAATAGACATTGGTCAACCCTTGCTCTTGTTTGGTTTGCATACTCTACATTCCATGCCTTTTCCATGTATCCTGCCTTCCTAGACAATTGCCTAGTTACTTTAGGTGAAACAAAATTTTCAGTTGCACCAGTGTCGATTAAAACAGAAATAGGTAATCCGAAAAGGTTACCTTGAACTTCGATCGGGGTGATTTGATGGTCCGCCTGCCGATCGTCCACTGCAGCA
The DNA here is from genome assembly GCA_007115665.2 of Sequoiadendron giganteum. Lineage (NCBI taxonomy): Eukaryota > Viridiplantae > Streptophyta > Pinopsida > Cupressales > Cupressaceae > Sequoiadendron > Sequoiadendron giganteum. The sequence continues at coordinate 534,580,313 of CM021102.1, read as the reverse complement.
TGAATCCTCTGCTGGAACATCGCCTGCTGCGAAGGCAAAGCATTTCCTCGTGACTGAGAGCTAGAAGTCTTATCAGGGCACTCACTTGCATAGTGGTTTCCCTTACAGATAAAACATCCATCCCTTGGTCCTTTCTTTTCAGGAATTATTCCTGACTTGCTTGTTCCATTTCCATCCTTGTTGGTGGTGTCATTCCTTTTCCTGTCTCCCTTGAAATCTTTTCCATTGAAGCGAGACCGCTTCCCTTTTTGCTTTCTGGAAGTGAAAGTGGAGTCTTCCTTCCTTGATGCCGTCTTGTTGCTCCCATCACTGTCCTTCCTCTGATCCTTCCTATCTTGATAGTAGGAATCTGCCCTAAGCTTCTGTTCTTGACGGATAGCTTTTTCATATACAAGGTCCATAGTGGTTGGACCATGCATGTCAACCTCTCTTCCTATCCGATGATTTAAACCTAGAATGAACTTCCGAATTCGGAATCGTTCATCCTTGAGATAAACTGGCACATAGCGGATAAGGCGAGTAAATTTCTCCCAGTACTCGTGAACCGTCATGGTTCCTTGTTTCAGCTCCTGGAAGTCGGACAATTTCTGATCATAATATAGTTGAGGCAACCACCGGTTACGGAAGATTTCAACAAACTCGTTCCAAGTTAACTTCCATGAACTTAGGTTGAGCTCCAGCTTTTTATTCATCCACCAGTTAGAAGCTTCTCCAGCCAACTGGTAGGCTCCCCAAGCAGCCTTGGTGACTTCATCGTAATCTCGGATTTCGAAGTACTTTTCCATTTGGACAAGCCATGCTTCGGCTTCGTCACCCCCAGCAGTTCCATCGAACTTGGGTGGATAAATCTTCTTCATATCCCTTGTTAATTCTCGGGATATCATCTTTCTGTTCTTATCCCTGGAATTGGTAGGAGACTTCTCTCTTTCTTCATGGTGTGAAGAATTTTCTTCTAACTCTTCTATAGTTATATCTTTTTCTCCTTTATCCTTGGCTCTTTCCTGCTCAAGGTTGGCTAGTCTAGCCAATATCTGGTCTAGCTTAGCTTCCATCTCAGCCGGTGGCAATTCTTCTTGCTGATTTGCTTTGGATTTATTTCGATTTCTTTCGTATACTTGAACCATAAGTTAAAGAAATTATAACCTGAAATTTAATTTCAAGTTAGATTAATTTTTACTTTACTACTAAGTAAACATATAATCAAGCACCATTCAAACAAACAGAAGTTTTCACACAAAAATATTTGACATTGATTGATAGATAAACCTTGTTTTATTTATAGTAGGAGGATTTCAAAGAATCCATAAGATTTACATAGAACGACTATTCAAATAGTCAAGGGGTGAATACCCTTCCGATTCATTCTCGGATACATAACTAAGAGGAGTGTATCCTACAGATTGAGAGAGTTGTATTTCTCTTTCAATAAGTTCTTCCCTAATCTGATCTTCCCTATCCCAAAATGGATAGTAACCCTCGGATTTATTGTCCGATACATATATTCGGGATGCAATATCCTTTAAGTTATCTTCTTCTTTATGGTCCATTTGTTCATGAGACCATTTCTCCATTGGCGGTGTCCTTGGTGTGTATTCCTCGGACTCTTTACTTGAAGATATCATAATTACTTCCGCCATTGGGACAACTCTAGGATCCCTAAACATGAAGGCTGGACTGGAACTTCCTTCAGATGGCATATCTCTAGATAGAGATAAGGGTTCAGACTCTTCGGGTGCAACGGAGGGAAGGTAGTTGTACATTGCCTCCAGTTTCATCTTTCTCTTCTCACTATGGATTCGGGAAAGTGCGTTACTGAAGGTTTCAGTGTCACTCAACCAAATTGCGTTGTCGTAGTTGGTTCCTTCAATTGTTTTCACAATTGCCTCCTTTTCCTTCTTGGCCCTTAGGTAGCGTTCGTTTCCGATCACGGACTTTCTTGCCGTAAATCTGACACGTACCATCCTGACACAAGAATTTTCACAACATTAGGTAATGTTGGAAATGGAAAATTTGGTGAACTCATAGGTTCCAGAGCTAAACCTGGTAGCTCTGATACCACATGTAACAACCCCAAAACCGGGTAAACAAAAAATTTTCTAATTTCACTAATAAGATACAAGGAAATACAATTAAATGACAAAGTAAATAACTTTTCTTTTCATTCTAATTGAACATTTCATCATAAAGAAATAAAAGACACGATACATCATTGTTCTATTTTCCAAGTAAATAACAGAGTACGCTTTCATGATTACTTTTCTTCAAAATAAAAAGCAAGGTAAGAATCTTACAAGTTTCAAACATAGCTCGGAAGCTTTTGAGCAAATAGGAATAAGACTGTCCAGGATCTTCCCTTTCAAACCTTGGTTCATCAGAAGTCTTAAGGTGGAGGGGAAACATCACTCAGGTGCTTTTCCACCAACCACGGACTTATATTGCGGTCCCCCGCACGTTTACTGTTAAGTAGACGGCCCTCCCTTCTTCGAGGAGATTGGTTGGGTAACCGGTTCTGTATGACCAACTGAGCATAGTGTGTAATCCTACATAACTAAATCCTTGTGTCCTCACAATCTCAATCTAGCATGTAACCTGGATTACTGTGAACTGACAGTGTAATTCGTCTCACAGTCTAAGTGGACGTTAGGTATACTACACTACTTTGGCCAAAGCATTTCGGCAGTACTTATACTGACGGTCATCTATCACTTGCACTAAGTCAGGTTTGGTTTGACTTAAGGCTGCCTTATCCTACGCGTAGGTTGAGTCCTTCAGTGGGTAGTCAATCACCCTAGACTTCCTACTTCAACTACTTAAACAGGAAATGGAGTACAGTCAACAAGGGGTCCCTCTGGTACTTCCCAACATGGAAATCTTTATCCATGGAGTACGTAGCTTTCTCTAGTTAACCTATTTAACTCTAAAGCTTTAGACTACCTTGGTTCTGAATCCACCCTCGTCCTAGTATTTAATAACTAATCCCTTTCCTTTACTTAAGGAATTCAAGCAGTATTCAAGCAATACAAATTATAAGGTACTTTACTAAAAGTAAACAAATATTTCCCTTTCAAATTCATCTATGATTTCAAATGATTCGTTTCAACATGCTTTTAAGTTATTCCAATTCATCAAGTTCTCTAAGCTATTTCAAAAGCTTTTCTAAGGAAATTAAACTATTCCCCAATTTGACCAGCTCTTTAAGCTATCTCTTAAATTCAATAAGCCTTTTCTAAGGAATTAAACTATTCCCAATTCAGCAATTTCATAGAACATAGAGGTTTCTTATTATTTTTCCTTTCATAAAGCAAGACATAATCAAGCAATCTAATCATACATTTTAAAATAAATAACAGAAAATCTATCAACATATATCTCATGCCTGATTTCCTTTTGCGTATGAGCTTGATCGGTAACTTCAATCCTTGCTCCACCGTCCTTCGCAGCCTTCTCTCAGCTTAAGCAAAAACTACTTTCAGGTAAATGCAAAAAGTGTTCTCAGCAATACTGTCTCAATTGCAAATGATTTTCACAAAATGGCAATGGCTTTCACAAAAATGGCAATGGCTTTCATAAAAATGGCAATGGCTCTCATAGAATGACAATGGCTTTCATAAAATGGAATTCCAAAACACAGAAATACCACAGCACTGTATTTCGAATTTTCCAAGGCAAGGAGAGTGAAATGAAAAGATTGAGTGTCTTTCAACAATGAGTGAGAACCTATTTATAGGTTTCGAATTCTCATGTTTCCTACCTTGTAGGCATGAGAATTCGACACCTCTCATTTTGAAAATGTCAAAATCCGCAGTGGCAGTCACACAGCAAAAGAGTTGATGATTCAACATAATTTCTCAAGAATGTTTCAACATATCACATGCCAAATTCGTGGATCAACCACGTACAGGTTTAGTCACTGGGAAAAGCCCTCAAAAATGGCGAACTGAAAGAACAAATGGCGTTTGGATTTTGCTGCTGAAAACGTCAAGGGTTACGCACAGACAGTTCATGCCTCCTTCCACCCACGCGTCCCAGACCGGTGGCGTTCAAGCATCCGCGACCAGGTCTAAGCTACGCGAGCTGGGCGCGGATTAATCTCCATTGTTTTCCACTGTTTTCTGGTTCAAACAGTCGCGCGATTTCTTCCCATGAAGAAATCCGCGATTTTTCAGTTTATTCAAACATTAACTTTAAATTTTTAAAAAGTCTATAGTTCATACTTACATTTCCATAAATGATTTTTATAAATTTACATTGGCAAAATTTCGAAATTCTTTTTCCTTTTAATATTTTCCAAGTATTTCAATATTTCGAAATTCCTTTGTATGGTTTGCAAAGTATTTACCAAAGACTATGAAAGTCTTATTACCTTTATTTCCAAAGGTAAATAAACTCAAATACCTTTATAAGATAAATGTAAATTTAAATGCCAAAGATTATAGTTTATATAAAATCTTTCCAAAGTTTTAGATATTTTAATATTCTCATTAAAATGTATTAATATATTTTATATTATATTCAATACAATATTATTATAGTTTTTAACTTACCTTTCTTTATAATATATAAATATATCTATATAATATTCAAAATATTATATTAGATATATTAATATATTATATTACTGATAAAACTATAATAACATCGATATTAAATATATTATTAAATATATTAATTAACTTACCCAGTTTACACTTAAATATATCTATACATGTTTATTTTCAAATCTCCAATTACGTGTATTATAGGCCAGTCAGAGCACCTCTAATAGACGTAATTGCATAAACACATATTTATACATTTAACTGTAAATTCCAGGCATCAGTAACTTATCAGTTCACATTTCACATTCAAGGCTCACAGAACAGTAAGTCAGTCAATCAAGGAACACCACTCATAAAGCATGAAGAAGTAATCATAACTCCTAAGCCTAAGGATGACTTATCATGACACCTTAATCTGACTCAGTTCCTAAAATCCTTAGTGAAGTGTGTGTATGCTCATACGATCAACTTTACCGGTTAGTCGACCAAGTTCCTCTTCCTGAGTGATATTTCCCCTCCACCTGGAGGAATAGCTCCTGTTCCTGCATCCATGGCACAAAACCACGACAGTCAAATGCTCACAATATTTGCAGTATATATAATTCAAATATATAAAACAAGACTAATTATTTTCCTCTATTCATTGTTTCAAGAATAACATCAATCAAGAATACAGAATGAGCCAAACATAACATGTAAACAGGATTTCATATTGTCAACAAAATTCAATCACATTTATTCATTCAAAACCTTCCTTACAATCAGAATGCTCTAAGCATTACTAGAATAGTAACTATACAAATTCCGGGGTGTAACAGATATAATTTTTACTCATTATCCAAATCAAATCAACTTGGTCAAACATCTGAGAGATAAATGAAAACTGTCAGGTCAAATCATCAAGAGAAGTCATTGAATCCATTGATTTTTACTGACTGGTTTGTTTCATGTGCAGATACAGGAAACGTTTTGTTTTTATTTTATTCATCAGATTATAATATGAGTGGGGTAAAATGTGTCTCCCACAAGGGTGGAGCTCATCTCATAGCAGAGATAGGATTAACATTATGTTTTGCAGATTATTCTAGAAGATACTGTGAACATTTGCAATAAAGAACAACAAGTCAAAAGCATAAACGAATGCTTTTCTTTTGGATTCAAAAGGACAACCTAATCATTTGCAGATTTTTTGTCAAAGAATCAAATATATAGAGAACAACAAAGTGATTTTATGCTTTTTCTAAGAAGGTTTTATGCTTGTTCTGTTCACATGATCTTTTGAAAGAAACAATAATATGTCATTTACAAAATTTCTGTAATACATCAAATAAATAGTGATGCAAGCCAATAGTCATTGTGCAAGCAGAAGTATGTTCCATCCTAAATACCAAGTACAAGATTCCATGGAACAACCACAACAACTAAAAAATGACAAAGTCAAGGGTGCAAGCTACAGGAGAAGTTTTCTTTTCATACAAAAATAGGTTTCAAGCCCTTTACAGCTACACGAAGAAAGTGAAATGCTCATATCAATGTAAAATCATGATTTATTAAAGCAACATTATACAGTCAGAATGCAAGGAAGTACACGGGTTTAGTGAAATTAGTGAAAAGCACTCAGGAAGTATGTTCTTCCTTTCATAAATCAAAATACCCAGATGGAACAATGGAAATGAGCCCTTGAGTTTTATAGAAACTCATGGTAGTTTTCAAATCATCAAAGAAATGGGATTTATCATGGCGGCCTTAGAATTTTGTTTATCTTTTCTAAAAGTCCAAAATGCAGTCATATGAAGGGTAGAGCTACAAATTTATGAGGGTTTTTACATATGTGATAAAATATAGTGAAAACCCATTTTCAGAAAATCAGGGAAATCAAAAAATATATATTTTCAAGCTCGAGCTTTTTTGAACAGGAATAAACCCTTGAAGAATGGTGAAGTGCAAGTATGGCCATGACTTCAACATGAAGAGATCACTTAAGAAATATCTAGCAGAGGATTCATGGCCACTACTTGCATTTCAAAAAAGTGTAAAATACAGAGCATTGAAAGAGCTCGACCAACAAAATGTGTAGAATCAAAGAGCAATGGAAGAACAACAAATAAACACATGAATACATCTGAAAAGTAAAGACAGTCACGTCCTACAAGCTTCAGAAGCTTAAAAAAAAAATGAAGAATACATAGCCATAGAAGCTTGGCCAAGGTATGTTCATGGCGGCAATAAAATCTCCAGAGGAAATGATAAAAGTGAAGATTCAATGGCGGCTAACACAAAAAATCCAAAATTTGATGAATAGAAAGAACTTACTGTTTGCTTTCCAGAAGCTCAACAGAACCCGCAAGGAGAATGCCAACATAGGAAAAAGCACAGAATAAAATCAGCAAAGAAATATCAGAAAATACAAGGAGTCTGTGGCTTGAAGGCCTATAAAAATCTTTTAAAATCTTTTAAAAATAAAAGAAAAATTCCCAAATTCGTCTAAAAATCAAACTCACTGTTCAATATTCTTCTTGAAAGTCTCCAGAAAGTTTCAAAATGGCACAACATAGAGATTTCTAGCAAAAAACATGGCGACTGGGGTTTTCTTCATGATGGCGGTGCTCTCTTCCTTGAGAATCTTCGATGAAAATAGTTAAACAAAGTTCTTTCTTTCATTTTAGGTTTCCCTAAAAACCCTAAAGGCATGATGGAGTGAACAAATATTTCTTTTTTGCCTTTTATCAAAAGCTTTATTCATGAAGGGTGAGTCGTGGCATTTTCATGCCTTAGTTTTTTAAATCTTTTAAAATATCCTTAAAAGACTTAAGTCTTTTTATGTTAGACTTTATTTTTGCATTCTATCCAAAATGTAAATATTTATTTGAAATGATTATTATAAATCATTTTAAGTAAAATTTGTTTATTAAATGCAAAGTTGAATTCAAATGTAAGTCAAGACTTTATTTTTGCATTCTATTCTAAAATTGTAAATCTTTATTTTAAAAGATAATCTTAAATCATTTAAATTAAATGATAACTTCAATGCAAAAATAAAGTGTCTTTGGTATATTTTTCAAAGAGTTGGTCAAAGGAGTTCAAATGGAGCTTTAAAGCTTTGCATAGATCGTGGGAGAAGTTGAGAAATAAGTGCCGACATGTTGGAGCAAATTTAGGGATTTTGAAGCCCTAAATGAGGAGATCACCTTTAGCTATGAGTTCCATTTGATTGAAGTTCAATCAAGGAGTGATTTAAGGCATAAAAATGGAGTTCATTTTCAATTTTGAGCCTGATTTGGAGGGGTTTCCATTTGCATATGGCTCACCAAGCTGTTGAAACTTTCACAACTCTTAGTGGAGTTGGTTGGAAGTTTCATGCCTTGTTTGGAGGAGAAGGTGGACAACACATCAAAATATTGGAGACAAGATACAAATTGGAATTTTGGAGACTTTTCCTATAAGTCTATCTTCTCTCTCATTTCTTGGGGTTAGTTCTTGGTTTGGATATTGCCAAGGAAGATCATTCTTACTTTGTAACTCATTAGTTCTATAGATTTGAATGTAGGCATTCCTTATTGCTCAATATAAAGCTTGTTTCCTTCACCTTATCTCTTTGTTGTTTAGTATTTTCTGTGAGTTATAGGATTAAGTATTGAATTCTTTCATTATTTTATCAATTCCTCCAATACTGAATGCATAATATATCATGTCACAGTGCGGGTCTTAATTTGTGCTTTCATCCTCATGCATAAGAATTTGTGAAAACATCATTGTTTTCCTTCTTCCAAGCATAAGTCCAAAGCCTTATACTAGAATCATTTTTGCAGACATAAATCTTGGTGTTGTGAAATTACAATACTTTTTTTTTGAGTCTTTTGTGAGTATTATCAATTTTCAAATTGTCTCATTAGTTGGTGAATCACCTTTTTTCCCAGTTTTATTTTATGCATAATCCTTCTATCTCTTTTCCACCATTTTCAAAAATTAGTTTTGCAAGAAAATACAAAGGGAGCCATCCCATAATCTGGAGGTCTACCCTCATATAGGATACCCACAACCTGAGAGTAGTCCCATGTTGCACAAGATTCTAGGAGTTTTTCAACTCTGCATCGGGTGCAAATCCTCGTGTCAACAGTTTTTGGTACGCCCGGTGGGAGAAAGAACTATTTTTCAATCCTAATCCAGAATTATCACACTGTTGTTTGATGTGTGCAACAGAGATTACAGTATTTAAGAGATAATTTTTAGCATACCTGGTGACTCCAAGCTCTGGTTTAGTAAATCCAGTGTATTTCAGCCTATGAGAAGATTACATACTATTAGTAACTCATCTGTATTTGAATACTTATAGTTATCCCCACCTAGAAGAAGGGGGAGAGAAATCCAAAAGATTCAAAAAATAGTTGTTTATTCAAGAAGAGCCAAGTCTAATCCTCTTGCTGAGAACAACCATACGACTGCCCAAGTTTTTCCTATTGTAACAATTCCAATGGCTCGACCACCACCACCCAAAAATCAGCCTTTTGTTTCATTTGATCAAGGCAACCCCTTGAATCTTGCTCATCACAATGAAATTCCATCTGCAACCTAGAAGAGCTTGCATTTTTTACTAGAGAAGACCAAACAATAGCCATGGAACACATCAAAGATGTGGCTTCGTTGTGTGGGGTACATCACATAACTCAGCAAGATGTTGCAGTGAGGCTCTTGGTAGCTTCTTTCAAGGGTAAATCCCTACAATGGTTCAGAGGCCTTGTTGTAAATTCAATTGCTACATGGGATGAGCTGGGTGAGCAGATCAATAAGCAGTTCGAAGACAAATTTGATCATGTCTCATTGGTGGAGCAACTAACTATTATTAAAAGAGCTCCACATGAGAATTTGATGGACTTCAACTATCGCTTTAAAAAGACCTGGAATCAAATTCCAGCCACAATAAAGCCTTCTAATGACCATGCTTACCTGTATTATTTAAGGTCTTTAAATAGCGATATCTCGCTCATGATTCAATCTTTAGGAGGTGATACATTACTAGCAACATTTGATGTTGTTGTTAGAGTTGAAAATAGTTTAATACAGGCGGGTAAGATAGCCCCTAGGCCTCCTATGCCCTATTTTGCTGATTTACAACCAACTAACTCTACTTTACCACCTTCTATAGCTGTTGTCCCTACTTTTCTAGCTTTTAACACACAAGTAGCAGCTCAGGAGCATGTTATTCCTAGCCAGTTTCAGGAATTAGTTAGCATAAAAGAGCATAATGATAACATCCAGAAGACCCTACAGACCTTTGGTAACGAACTTGTAAACATTAAGAAGCAACAAAACCAACCACCTTACCAAGCCCCATTTCAGTCCAATCCTCAGTTTTAGAGGAGGAACTTTAATCAAAGGCCCTTCCAGCCTTATAATACCCATGCCCCTAGTACCTCCAAGGAATTCGTTCTGGTGCAAACTAACCTAGCAGTTGATTACGAATGGTGTTTTCCATGTAATCAGCCACACAATTAGTCCACCTGTTCCAATGGTATTATGAATCAGGCATTGATGGTGCAAAGCAGTGCTGTTGTTCCATAAAATTCATCTCAAGAGGATTCAGAACAAGAACAACAGACTGCTCATACAAATTAAGGTAAATATGATGTTTCTTTTCTGAACTGGCAAGGTGAGGAGTTGTGTAGGCTTAATGACCCACAAGATCAGTCAAGTGATCCTGTATCATCCAATACAAGATCAAAGAAAAGGGTTGTTGGCTTGGGGAAGCAGACTGATGGTGATAGAAATTAGCCATCCACGAGTTCACAAAGTCAAGTTAGGGCCTCTACTACACAAAATTTGCAAGTTCTGCCAAGGGTACAACCTTTGGCTGGCAAAGATTAGCCTAAAGTACCAATGCAACCAACACAAATACAAAGAGATGTTGTTGTTCTGAAAGGAAAACAGAAGGTTAGTACTGGTAATTTCAATATTTTAGAGCATATGAAGAAGACTAATGTTAGTGTTTCAATGTGGGACTCTTTGGATCTTCTTGGGAAAAAATATCTCTTACATGAGGCTCTGTCAAAGTTTTCTTTATCAGAGGAATTTTTAAATCAGCAACCTGCTAAGGTTATTCTTAAAAATGACTCTCTTGAAAAGAAAGAACAACAAGCTATTAAATCCAATCACCTCCTTTTTATGTTTCTTTGATTATAAGAGATCATCTAGTTCATAATTGTATGATTGACTTAGGGGATAGTAGTTCAGTAATGCCCAAACAAATTGTCGATAGGTCGGGGATTGAGTATGAGCCACTTGAAAAGGGGGTAGTGCAATTGGATGGTACTGTTGTTAACAAAGTAGGGGTCATTAAGGATATGAGCTTAACTTTACATGCTTGTCCAAACTTTTCAATACCGTAGGATATCTATGTCATAGAGTTGCCTCCATACTTTGCTATTTGTTTATCCAAGGATTTCACAACCAAGATAGGTGGTTACCTATCCTCTGATTGGTCTTGTATGTTGTTCAAAACTAGGTATGGTACTAGGGTGACTATAAAATCAGAGCCCATAGCCAGAGATCATATTGAACCTTACCATCGCCCTCCTATTAATGCCAATTTGTTTACAAGTGAACAAGAGGAGAAACCTATTGTTCAAGAGGGTGAAATTCAAATAGAAGGAATATCATATATTATCCCTAAAGAGTGGGCATCTCAAACCCATGAGATTGGTACAGGTGAGCAGCTAGAAGAGGTTGATATTGGTCTTTATATGATACATGATACTGAATCTCTTATGCCTAATGTTGATAAAGACAAAGAACAACATGGTGAACATCAAGAAAATGAGATGTGGGAGCTATATTTTGATGGCTCAAGGAGTAAGGTTGGTGTTGGTGGTGGTTGTATGCTTGTCTCTCCAAAAGGTGAGAGATACTACTTAGCTTTCAGATTCTATTTTAGCTGTATTAACAATGTTGTTGAATACAAAGCTCTATTCCAAGGCTCGGAATGGGTAAGACAAAAGGGTATTAGTTGCATAAAATTTTATGGGGATAGTAAGTTGGTTGTTAATCAGGTGAGAAATCTTAATATTGTAAATAATGATGCACTTATGTCTTATAGGAATAGAGTATGGGACCTCTTGGAGGGATTTGATGTATTCAATCTGATTTCCATACTTAGAACTCAAAATAGACATGATGATAGACTAGTTGTTGTAGGAGCTGAATTTGATATTCTAAAATAAATTAGTAATGGTAAAGATAATCAAAATATTAAGATTGTTGTTAGGTCTATTGTGCCTGATAATAAAATACACTGGAAAGTTTTTAAAAGTGACCAGTAGATTGTGAGCTTCTTAAGAGAAGAAGTTGAGTTCTCACATGCCAATCAGGAAAAGCTACAACACTAGTACAGTGACCAAATCATTCAGCTCAAAAATAACAAGATGCCAAAGGGCTTGGTCACTTTAGAGTCTGTTTTCAATACTGATGATGAAGCTAGAAAACCCCAAGGCAGTATACAAGTTCAGCAAGATCACTATGAAGAAGTTGAAGTCTTCAAAGGGAAGCTTCTTAAATTGGGCAAGGTATGTACAACAAAAGAAAAGCATGTATTTATTCACCTGTGTCAAGAGTTTAATGATATATTTGCATGGGAATATATTGATTTAAAGGGGTTTGATCCCCAACTTGCTCAACATACCATTGAACTAGAGCCTAATGTCAAATATGTAAGGCATAAACAAAGGAATTTGAATCCTAAATTAGAACCTCTTATGAAGAAAGAACTGGATAAATTGATTGAAAGCAGTATTATCTTTCCCATTAAGCATACCTCATGGGTTTCAAATCTTGTGCTAGTAAGAAAAAAAATGGAGAGATAAGACTGTGTGTAGATTTTCGTGAATTAAATAGGTCCTCCTTAAAAGACCGTCATCCTTTGCCTTCCATGGAATGAATACTTCAAGAAGTTTCAAGATCAAAAAGGTTTTCCTTACTAGATGGTTATTCTGGTTACAATCAGATATTAGTGAAAAGGGAAGATCAATACAAAACAACCTTCACCACAAAATGGGGGACTATGTCCTTTAAGAAAATTCCCTTTGGTTTGTCTAATGCTGGGGCTACCTTTCAAAAAGAAATGGATATGGCCTTTCAGGGTTTAATGTACAAGATTGTCTTAGTATATCTTGATGATATTATTGTTTTTACTACGGAGGCTAAGGATCATCTAAATCATTTGAGGCAGATTTTTGAGAAATGCAGGGAGTTTGGGGTATCACTTAATCCCCAAAAGTGTGTATTTGTTGTTCATGAGGGTAGATTGCTCAGCTACGTGGTGTCTAAACAAGGTATCACTATTGATCCTGAAAGAGTAAGTTCTATCCTAACTCTTCCTTTACCAACACATAAGAAAGGTTTGCAGAGTTTTATTGGTAGGATTAACTTTGTTAGGAGGTTTATCCCCGAAATTGATGATTTATTAAGTCCACTAACTCATATGTTGAGAAAGAATGTACCTTTCAGCTGGACTAAGGATGGGAAAATAAGTTTTGAGCTTATAAAAGAAGCATTAGCAGCTGCACCTACCCTTCTGAATCTTGATTTCTCTAAGGACTTCATTTTATATGCCTATGGGAGCATTGATTCTCTTTCAACTATTCTTGTACAACGTAATGACGAAGGATCTGAACAGCCTGTAGCATTCTTCAATCAAGGACTCAAATATTATGAGCTAAGGTATACTTTTGTGGAAAAAAATGTTCTTGCTATTATAAGAAGTTTGAAAAAGTTTAGGCACATGCTTTCAAATAACAAGATTATGCTGATGGTTGCTCATCCAAGTGTGAAAGAGTTTTTACTGAACAAAGATCTGAGTGATAGAAGAGCTAGTTGGGTGACTAAGGTGATGGAGTATGACCTTGAGATAAAGGTTACCAAACTGATAAGAGGGAGAGGTCTTTGCGAACAACTTACAAAGGACAGTAATAGCAATACATAATTGGAAGAAAGTGTTGTTTTAGCACTTCAAGATGGAGAACAAGTTGTTGTACCTGCTTCTACAGGTTGGGTTATAGAAATGACACATTTTCTACTGACTGGTGAGTGTCCTCCAGGATTAAGTAAATAAAAAAGAAGTTACTATAGGTTACAGTCAATACCCTATGTACTCTTAAATGGTTTACTTTTTATAAAGGATTTCCATGGTGTCCTACTTAGATGTATTGAAGTTGATTAGGTTGATAAAGTGTTGCATGAGTTTCATGAAGGATCAATTGGTGGACACTTCTCTCCAAGAGCTATAACTCTTAAGATAATGAAAGGAGGTTATTACTGGCCTACTTTATTTAAGGATGCTCACTCATGGGTGAGAAAGTGCAAAGAATGTGCTATCTTTGTAGGAAAAGAAAAGTTGGTTGCCCTTCCACTATAGCAAATTCAGGTTGAGCAACCCTTTATGAAGTGGGGCTTAGATTTCATTGGGGTAATAAACCCATCATCAAGTGCAAGCCATAAGTGGGTGCTCACAGCCACTGATTATTTCTCAAAGTGGACGGAAGTCATGGCACTCAAAGAAGCTAATGAAATAGTTGTTTTGAACTTTTACAAAGAACTGATAACTAGGTTTGGAGTTCCTAAATCTATTGTTTCTGATAATGCACTTGCATTCATAGGAACTAGAGTATTTGATTGCGCTGTTCAAAATGGTGTTTACTTAAATACATCTTCCAACTACTATCCTCAAGGGAATGGATAGGTTGAGTCCACCAATAAGAACCTCCTCAGGACTATCAAGCGAACTATGGAAGGAAATCAGAGAGCCTGGCACACCAAGCTGAAATCAACCTTGTGGGCTGATAGGATTACATCAAAAAGGTCAACTGGACTTTCACCATACATGCTTGTGTATGGTAAAGAAGCAAGACTACCCATTTCACTTGAACTCCTAGCCCTTAATCTGGTAAATTAGCTTGACATGATTGAGGAGGAACCTATGACAACAAGGTTGGCTCAGCTGATCGAACTTGAAGAGGTCAGAGCTGAAGAAATGAAAAAGATTGAGCAACATCAAGCTCAAATGAACAAATCATTTGATAAAAAGGCATCTCCAAGAGTGTTCCAGGAGGGTGACATAGTGCTGAAGTGGGATGAACTTAAAAGCAGACCTAGAAAGCACTCCAAATTTAATGCATTCTAGAGTGGGCCTTACATCATTGTTGAGAAGGAACAACATAATGCCTTCCAACTATATAAGTTGGATGGTGAAGTGGAACCAATCCCAGTGAATGGGATTCACTTCAAGCATTGATTTTGAGATATGATATGAATCTGTACATATCTTATTAGATTCTAGATGACAATAAGTGCTTCTGCACATAGTTTAGATGCATCCTTATTTTCCCTAAGTGCTATTTTGCACAGTTAGTTGGTAATTTTCATTGAGTTTTGCTGGAGGGAAATGAGGGAAAGGAATTTTCTGATACTAAGTGTAGTTTCATGAAATAGACACCTCTCATTTATAACATAAAATAGAGCTTCAATGTCATAAAAAAAAAACAAATTTATACTCCATGGAACTAAAACTAGTAACGACAAAGTTACAAATAGTTACAAGCAAATTCAAACAATGTGAGTTGACTTTGTTTAAGTTTTCTGAGTCTGTGAAGGGCTAACTCCATACCCAATGGATAAGCAAGGCAACTGGCCTATTCTATTAAGCAGGCAAACACCCCTGAGAGGTCGCCAGAAATGTTACCAATTTTTAGTTGCTTGCTCAAAATTAGTGAAGTTTATTTGTTGGGGTATAAAATTTTGAGTCATCCAATGAATCCTTACTTTCAGAATGAATAAGTAAACTTGTTTGTTGATTTGTTCAAATCATTCAAACAGTTTAGGATAAACTGCTAAACAGTACAAATAACCCAATAAACGAGCTTCACTTAGAAAGGAAAAATTTAGAAGATTGAAGTGAAATGCTAAATTATTGTTCTGCAAAATGTTTATCATTGTTGATTATCAAAAGACATTGTAGATTTAAAAGCATAAATCATTCATTATGATTATAGAACATGTCTTTTAAACAATTGCAGTTTCATTGTTTCATTATGTAATCAGAATAAACTCAGAAAGATACATAAGCCATTACATATCATGAACAATTGATTTATTGAGAAATATGTTTCTATGATTCCACAAAAGCCGTGGGTAGACTAAGTTGACTGGATTCAACAAGAAGTAAAAATTATACAACTGAAAAACAACTAAAAGGAGAAACATGTAAAAGGAGGTCATGTCATCATTGCATTAAGGGTCGATGTAGGGTTGGTTCCTCAGGTCCATCTCGACCTTCAGTGTCTTCAATCTCTAGCTCCATTGCTCATGAGTTCTAGAACCTGCAATTGATTGTAAAATTGTGTTAGAGTTCAAGTCATGAAATCCAAAAAATATGTTAAATTCAATAGAGATATAATTTGTACTCATTATTCAAATCAAATCAACTTGGTCAAACATCTGAGAGATAAATGAAAACTTCCAGGTCAAATCATCAAGAGAAGTCATTGAATCCATTTTTTTTACTGACTGGTTTGTTTCATGTGTAGATACAAGAAACATTTTGTTGTTGTTTTATTCATCAAATTATAATATGAGTGGGGTACAATTAACATTATGTTTTGCAGATTATTCCATAAGATATTGTGAACATTTTCAATAAAGAACAACAAGTCAAAATCATAAACAAATGCTTTGCTTTTGGATTCAAAAGGACGACCTAATCATTTGCAAATTTTTTGTCAAAGAATCAAATATATAGAGAACAACAAAGTGATTCTATGCTTTTGCTAAGAAGGTTTTATGCTTGTTTTGTTCACATGATCTTTTGAAAGAAACAACAATATGTCATTTACAGAATTTCTGTAATACATCAAAGGAATAGTGATGCAAGTCGACAGTCATTATGCAAGCAAAAGTATGTTTCGTCCTGAATACCAAGTACAAGATGCCATGGAACAACCACAAAAACTAAAAAATGACAAAGTCAAGGGCGCAGGCTACAAGAGAAGTTTTATTTTCATACAAAAATATGTTTCAAGCTCTTTACAACTACAAGCAGAAAGTGAAATGCTCATATCAATGTAAAATCATGACTTCTTAAAGCAACATTATACAGTCAGAATGCAGGGAAGTACATGGGGTTTAGTGAAATTAGTGAAAATAACTCTCAGGGAAGTATGTTCTTCCTTTCACAAATCAAAATACCCAGATGGAACAATGGAAAGGAGCCCTCGTGTTTTATAGAAACTTATGGTAGTTTTCAAATCATCAAAGAAATGGGATTTCTCATGGCGGCCTTAGAATTTTGTTTATCTTTTTTGAAAGTCCAAAATACAATCAAATGAAGGGTAGAGCTACAAATTTATGAGGGTGTTTGCATATGTGATAAAATACAGTAAAAACCCATCTTTAGAAAATCAGGGAAATAAAAATAAAAATATTTTCAAGCTCGGGATTTTTTGAACAGGAATAAACCCTCGAAGAATGGTGAAGTGCAAGTATGGACGTGACTTCAAAATGAAGAGATCACTTAATAAATATCTAGCAGAGGATTCATGGCCACGACTTTCATTTCCAGAAAGTGTAAAATACAGAGCATTGAAAGAGCTCGACCTACAAAATGTGTAGAATCAAAGAGAAATGGAAGAACAACAAATAAACACATGAATACATCTGAAAAGTAAAGACAACCATGACCTACAAGTTTCAGAAACTTAAAAAAAAATGAAGAATACATAGCCATAGAAGCTCGGCCAAGGTATGCTCATGGCGGCAATAAAATCTCCAGAGGAAATGATAAAAGTGCAGATTCAATGGTGGCTAACACAGAAAATCCAGAATTTGATGAATAGAAAGAACTTACTGTTTGCTTTCTAGAAGCTCAACAGAACCCGCAAGGAGAATACCAACAGAGACAAAAGCACAGAATAAAATCAGCAAAGAAATATCAGAAAATACAAGGAGGCCGCGGCCTGAAGGCCTGTAAAAATATTTCAAAAGATTTTAAAAATAAAAGAAAAATTCCCAGATTCAGCTAAAAGTCAGACTCATCGTTCAATATTCTTCCTGAAAGTCTCCAGAAATTTTCAAAATGGTGCAACACAGAGATTTCCAGCAAAAAACATGGCGACTGGGGTTTCCTTCATGATGGTGGTGCTCTCTTCCTTGAGAAGCTTCGATGAAAATAATGAAACAAAGTTCTTTCTTTCATTTTAGGTTTTCCTAAAAACCCTAAAGGCATGATGGAGTGAAGAGATATTTCTTTTTTTCATTTTATCAAAAGCTTTATTCATGAAGGGTGAGCAGTGGCATTTTCATGCCTTAGTTTTTTAAATCTTTTAAAATATCCTTAAAAGACTTAAGTCTTTTTATGTTAGACTTTATTTTTGCATTCTATCCAAAATGTAAATCTTTATTTGAAATGATTATTATAAATCATTTTAAGTAAAAGTTATTTATTAAATGCAAAGTTGAATTCAAATGTAAGTCAAGACTTTATTTTTACATTCTATTCTAAAATTGTAAATCTTTATTTTAAATTATAATCATAAATCATTTAAATTAAATGATATCTGAATGCAAAAATAAAGTGTCTTTAGTATATTTTTCAAAAACTTGGTCAAAGGAGTTCAAATGGAGCTTTAAAGCTTTGCATAGATCATGGGAGAAGTTGAGAAATCAGTGCCAACATGTTGGAGCAAAGTTAGGGATTTTGAAGCCCTAAATGAGGAGATCACCTTCAGTTATGAGTTCCATTTGATTGAAGTTCAATCAAGGAGTGATTTAAGGCATAAAACTGGAGTTCATTTTTAGTTTTGAGCCTTGATTTGGAGGGGTTTCCATTTTCATCCGGCTCACCAAGTTGTTGAAACTTTCACAACTCTTGGTGGAGTTGGTTGGCAGTTTCATGCCTTGTATAGAGGAGAAGGTAGACAACACATCAGACTTTTGGAGCCAAGATTCAAATTAGAATTTTGGAGACTTTTCCTATAAGTCTATCTTCTCTCTCATTTCTTGGGGTTAGTTCTTGGTTTGGAGATTGCTGAGGCAGATCATTCTTACTTTGTAACTCATTAGTTCTACAGATTTGAATGTAGACATTCCTTATTTCTCAATATAAAGCTTGTTTCCTTCACCTTATCTCTTTGTTATTTAGTATTTGTTGTGAGTTATAGGATTAAGTATTGAATTATTTCATTATTTTATCAATTCCTCCAATACTGAATGCATAAGATATCATGTCACAGTGCAGGTCTTAATTTGTGCTTTCATCCTCATGCACAAGAATTTGTGAAAACATCATTGTTTTCCTTCTTCCAAGCATAATTCCAAAGCCTTATACTAGAATCATTTTTGCAGACATAAATCTTGGTGTTGTGAAATTACAAAAACAAATTTTGAGTCTTTTGTGAGTATTATCAGTTTTCAAATCGTCTCATTAGTTGGTGAATCACCTTTTTTCCCAGTTTTATTTTATGCATAATCCTTCTATCTCTTTTCCATTGTTTTCAAAAATTAGTTTTGCAAGAAAATCCAAAGGGAGACAACCCATAATCTGGAGGTCTACCCTCATATAGGATACCCACAACCTGAGAGTAGTCCTGTGTTTCATGGGATTCTAGGAGTTTTTCAACTTTGCATCAGGTGCAAATCCTTGTGTCAATAATTATGCATGATATTGATGGTTTGTGATGCAGGATGTAGCGAGAAGTGTATGATGTGCAACTATGATGGAAGCTAACATGTTCGATGTAGGATGGATATGTATGCATATATGTGATGAATGCTAATATGAGTGCAATGATTTATGAAATTTTTGGATGACACATGGTATGTAATGATATATATAATGCAAGTGTTTATGCAATAAGTTATGATGTATATGGATGCAAATAAAATGTAATGAAACTAAATGTAAACGTAATGAAAAAAAATATAAGGATTATATACAGTGATACTACCTAATGGATGAATCTAAATAAGGCAATGTAAAATGGACTAAAATGTGATGAGGTGCAATATATTAAATAAGCCTAATGACATAATGAAACTACATGAGTAATGTAATGTAATAGGAATACCACTAAAATGATTAACGCAATCTAAAATGAGAATCAACCAATGGAAAGATGTTTGAAATAATAAATTTTAAACAACTATATGCAACTAAAATGGTAATGGGATCATAAAAAGATACTCAAAATAACAAATTATGAGCGATGTAATGCAAATGAAATGTTAATTTAATGATGAAAAGATTCTTAGAATAAGAAATCCTAAACAACTCAATGCAAATGAAATGATTATGAAATGAGGAAAAAATGCTTAGAATAACAATGTAGCGAGAACTTATTTTGATATAGCATGGGATACTATGTACCAGGGTATGAAGAACCAAGGTGAATTTGTATCTCATGCATAGACTGACACAAAAAAAGGGTTAGTCCAACATCACACAAAGTCATGAAGGGATTTGGAGGGGTCAATGTTGGAAAACCACAAACACAAGAGGATGCCCCAGCATAACACAAGTTCACAACAAATATTGGTGGGTACTACATGAGGCAACCAGGAAAACATGATCATGAAGGAAACCAAGATATTCCCCTATTTCTACTAGTCAAAACACACCATGATACGATGGATTATGGCGACCTTGATTAGGTATAGTAGTTAGCTCAAAAGATAAAAAAAATACAAAAGCACCAAGAAATAACAATAAATCTCAAATATACTTTACCATGAAGATGATGGATGGATTGATGTTGTTTGATATGAGGAACAATATATCCCGCAAAGACAAAATATGGATGGGGTAGATTCTAGGATTGACATGACAATGAATAACCAAGATGGATTGAAACCTTAGGGGGCTACCGAATCTTGTCATAGGAACTAGCTTGATAGGGACTCTTGGCAACACAATAGACACATGGACGAAACCTAGTGAAAAATATGTACAATGATGGACCTAGATGAGAACACAAGACAAAACTTGTGTAGACTATATACAAATGATGACAACCAAAAGCCTAACTATAAAAGGATAGTGAATCTTATGAACATGTTAGGACCTTATGGGTGCATTCTAAAATAAACGGGTGAAGCTTAGGAATTGGGATAGTAGATCCAATATATCTAATGCTCAACCAAATTATACAACATGATTGATAAGGGGATTAAGATGGATAATGAATATGACATGGGTAGTATGGATAGGTTATGTATACGGGTAGAGTGAAAGCATGTAGAAAAGAGGGATGCTAGGTAGATAATGATTGAGACCTCTATGAATGGTGCTTGTTGCACCAATTTTTCACCAAATTTACTTATATGAGGTGCCACTGTGGGTGGTTTTCACCATAGGATGATTTATTTCTCTTTACTATTTACATATATTTTTAATTTGTTTTTGACATTTTTTTATTTTTCTATTTTTCTGATTTTGAAAGGTGGATAACTCAATTGATTTAGGAATAGAACCGCTTAAGGTGGATGATGTTAATGGGATCATCCAAAGGCCCTCTTTTAGGTATATCTAGCTAATAAGGTCCCAAACCATACTTTGCAGTAATGACATACAAACCCAACCAATTAGCTTCAAACTTTCCTTTCTTCTCTCAATCATGTTGGTTATGTTGATTGTCTTTAAGAACAAGATCATCAAGTTGGAATTGGTGAGGCTATATTTTCTTGTTGTAGCTTCTCTTCAACCGATTCTAATAAGCCTGAAGATGGTTGTAGACATTGAGGCATCGTTCATTTAGAAGCTCTACCGACTCAAATGTGCAACCCTATACTCCTCATCATTAATAAGTGATGGAAGATCGAATTCGATCAACAAGATGGCCTCAACACCATAGACAAGGGAATATGGAGTGGCACCGATAGGGGTACGATACTAGTGTGATAAGCCTAAAGGGCATGATTCAAATAGAGGTACCAATCATGAATAATATCATTGAAAACTTTCTTGAGGATTTTGATTAAGGTCTCGTTAGTTGCCTCAACATGGACATTACCTTGAGGGTAATAGGGGGTTGACCAACAGTGTTGAATATGGAATTGCTTGCATAATTGATGTACATGTTGGTTCTTGAAAGGATTTCCATTATCGGTAATATTGACCTAGATGGGATACCATATCAAAAGATGATATGATATAGTATGAAATTATAAATTTTGGATGCAGTAATGAGGGTAGTGGAATGGCTTCCACCCATTTGGAAAAATATTTGATGGTGGTGATGATAAAGGTATAGACATTGGATGAAGAAGGGTGGATCTTACTGACTAAATCAAGACCCCATTGTGAAAACGGCCATGGGGAGGTGATGGGTTTCAATGCTTGAGATGAAGCATGTATCGAATATGCATATTTTTGATAAGGAACACACTTATTGACATATTCACAAGCATCATGCTCCATGGTAGGCTAGTAGTAACCTATTATGAGAATATTTTTTGTGAGGACTATAACTCTAGTGTGAGCCGAACAAATTCCATTGTGTACTTTGTTCAAAGCCAAATTAGCTTTTGTATCGTTTAGACATCTCAATAAAGAACCATCATACCCCTTATGATACAGGGTGTCTCCAAGGATTGTGTAATGAGATGAGTGTTGGATAAATGATCGGTGTTGGTTTTGAGTAAGATAATATGGGAGGATGTTATCATGAAGGTATGTGTAAATGTCATGGTACTAGGGTGATAAGGGACCAATGATTTCACACACCATTTTAGTGTCTAGAAGATAATATGCTGGAATCAACAATTGTTCTACTATAAATTCACACTCATGATGATCTCAAGACATATCAAGTATTATTTGTTCTAAATTTGAGGCACTTGTTCAAACTAAATGTAGCCAAAGTAATTTTTGAAATCATCTACCATGCATTTGTAAGAAAGAAGCTTATCATCCTTGGTATGAAATTCATCATTAACTTGTTTAATGATGAGTTGTGAGTCACCATAAACATGTAACTAATTAATATTCCATTGAACTACTATTCTCAAACCAATGATGAGAGCCTCATACTCCATGATGTTATTGGTGCATGGGAAGGCTAGCCTGAAGGATTTGGGTATAAAGTCACCTTGAAGGGTGACAAAAATAAATTAAAAAAATAACATCCAAACTTTCCTTTTCTCACTAACATTAGATTGTAGAAGCATGAGAATGGTAGATTTGTGCATCACTTTGGTAGTAAATTAAAGAACCTTTTTTACCTTAGTCTCCAAAGTGTCCACCCTATCTTATGAAGTAGTGAGAAGTTTTCTATTATTCTCACAATTGGTATAGTAAATCGAAATAATGATGAATATCATCTTTATCTAAATATAGAAATAAATTATCCTTGTTTTTCATGTCTATTGAAGATGGGTAAGTGCAAAAATATGGGTCCCAAAAAGGGGGCTTAAGTGGCCACATAAGGAAATACTGACCTTGGATGTGAAATTGAGGATAGTTACACTCAAAAAATTGAGATGGAAAAAAAACAAAGATCGAAGTGCTCTGAGTCTACTTTCTAAACTACTAATTTAGTTTGAAAATAGTTGAGATTAAGGGGTTCAAAAGAGGGATGTACAAAAATTGGTGTTGTTTTTGTCAGAAAAACATAACATAGCAACTCTTGTACGTCCCTAGCACGGTGAACTTTTTCTTAGTATTTTTAAAATCACTCTAGTGAGAAATTAACTAACGGTATGTAGTCAATGCATGATTTTTCTGATAAATTTTTAATGAATTTTTGATTTTTTACTAATTTTCTAAGTTGACACTTCCTGAAAAACAGAATTTTCGCTGTGCTACCCCTACAAATTTTGGAAACTAATTGAATTTTCATTTTATTTTTTAAATTTGTAGAATGGAGTCTAGTTTCTAAAAATCTAATTTATTTGAAATTTTGATGAATGGTTAATTTATAACGAAAAAAACACCAAACACTTCTTTTTTCCTAAAAAGAGACACACAAACAAAACAATTATAGATGAAAGGCTTAACATTGTTAGAAAGTGACAAAAATTATATCGTTGGATAGCTAAGATGGAACCTAACATTACCCAAGAGTTCGATTTGTTTGACATTGAACCATGTGCAATCCTGATGGTGAGCACAAACCCGATTATGTGAAATATTGTAGAATTTACAAAAGCCACATCTTTGGTCGTTGGGAATGCCCTCCAAGCCTTTGGGTTTATATTCCAAGGAAAATACCAAGCCCAAGGCTTGGGGATTCCCAAAGCAAGATATAATGCGGGCGCATTATATCTTGCTTTGGGAATGGTTTTTGCGTTTGTGAGGGACATGTCTAGCAAGACATAACGTGAGCGCGTTATACCATGCTTGCGTTATGTCTTGCTTTATGTTAAATTCTTTTCTATTGAATGTATGTTTATATATTTGTATGTACATGTATGCTTGTATGTCATGTATGTATGTATGCATACTTGTATGTATGTATATATCAATGCATGTATATTGTATTTATGCCTATATGTATGTAAGATTGTATCTACACATGTACATGTATGCTTGTATGTATGTAGGATTGTATATACATATGTATTATGCTTGTATGTATGTAAGTAATTATGTATGTATTTAGAGGGAGGGAGAATTTTAAGACAGAGAGAGAGGTAGCGAGAGAGAGTCTGGAGAGAGGGTGGAAGTGAGAGTTTAAGAGAGAGGGAGTGAGAGAGAAGGGGTTGGAGTGAGAGGGACTTAGCTAGGTAGGGTGGGAGGGATAGAGGGAGAGAGAATTGAGAGAGAGGGAGAGAGAGAGAGAGAGAGTTATGTAGGTAGGGTGCCAAAGGAGAGACTTGAGAGTGAGGGGGGTGAGAGGGAGAGACTTGAGAGATAGGTAGTGAGAGGGAGTGCGAGAGAGAGGGAGTGTGAGAGAGAGACCCAAGAGAGGGAGAGGGCTGGGAGGGAGTGACCTGAGAGAGGGAGAGATAGAGGGGGGTGGAGTGAGAGGGAATTATCTAGGTAGGGCAAGCGAGATAGATAGAGAGAGGGGAGAGAGAGAGAGAGAGTTACCTATGTGGGTTTCCAGAGGGAGAGACCAAAGAGAGAGAGGGGGTGGGTGGGAGAGACCTGAGAGAGAGGGAGAGAGAGGGAGTGGGAGAGAGTGGGAGGGAGATAGAGAGATATAGATAGAGGGAGCGAGAGAGGGTGGTGGGATTGATTGAGCGATAGGTATGTAGAAAGAGGGAGAGGGTAGATAGATACAATTAGAGAGGGTAGGAGAGGGAGGGAGAGAGAGGTGAGATGCACATATAGAGAGAAATGGATAGGGGTTGAGGGTATAGGGTTGAGGGATTAGGGTGGAGGACCTATAGGGTTGATGGTTTAGGGTATTAGGGTTTGAGGGTATAAGGTAGAAGGTTTAAGGGTTTAGGTTTAAAGGGTTTAGGTTCAAAGGGTTTAGGGTTGAGGGTTTAGGGTTGAGGGTAGATGGTTTAAGGTATAGGTTTTAGGGTATATGGTTGATAGATTAGGTTCAGGGTCCAATATAAAGGGTAGAGGGTATAGGGGTTGAGGGTTTAGGGTATAAGGGTTGAGGGATTAAGGGTTGAGGGTTGAGAATTGAGGGTTGAGGGTTTAATGTATAGGGTAGAGGGTAGAGGTTTTAAGGGTTTAGGGTTTAAGGGTTGAGGATTGAGGGTTTAAGGTTGAGGGTAGAGGATTGAGGGTATAGGGTTGAGGGTCCAATGCATAGGGTAGAGAGTATAGAGGTTGATGGATTAGGGGTTAAGGGTTGAGGGTTGAGGGTTGAGGATAGAGGGTTGAGGGTTTAAGGGTTGAGGGATTAAGGGTTGAGAGTTTAGGGATTAGGGTAGAGATTTTTCTTGGATTTAAGAGTTTAAGGGTTGAGGGATTAGGGTTGAGGGTTGAGGGTAGAGGGTAGAGGGTAGAGAGTAGAGGGTAGAGGGTTTAAGGTTTTAGGGTTGAGGGTTTAGGGTTTAGGGTTGAGTGTTTAAGGGTTGAGGGTTGAGGGTTGAGGGTTGAGGGTTGAGGATAGAGAGGGATGGATGGATGGATAAAGAGATGGAGGGAGAAGTGAGATAGAGAGAAGGAGAGAAGAGGAGGGAGTGACAAAGGTATATGAGGGTTGAGGATCTAATGTATAGGGTAGAGGGTTGATAATTGAGGGTATAGGGTTGATGACCTATAGGGTTGAGGGATTAGGGTATTGGGTTGAGGGTATAGGGTTGAGGGATTAGGGTTGAGGGTACATATGGTTGAAGGAATAGGGTTGAGAGTCCAATGTATAGGGTATAAGGTATCGGGGTTGAGGGTTTAGGGTTGAGAGTCCAATGTATAGGGTATAAGGTATCAGGGTTGAGGGTTTAGGGTTGAGGGTAGAGGATTGAGGGTATAGGGTTGGTGTAACGACCCGACCCTTTGGTAAATAAAATTTCTTAATTTTTCACTAACAAGTAAAGGAGAAGAGTAATAAAGACATTGCAAATAGATTTTTCTTTTCTTTCATTGATAAATACAAAACAAGATACAATATAATTCAACAAGTAATCTTTTCCTTTTCAAATTTAAATAATAGAGTAAGAAAACATACATAGCTCATTGAGCTTTTGAACTAATAGTGGTAAGAAGGTCCAGGAATCCGCCTTTCAAATCTCGATACTTCAGTAGCTTGGTAAGGAGGAGAAACATCACTCAGGTGCTTTTCCACCAACCATAAACTTATAATGCGGTCCCCTGCACATCTACCATTCGATAGATGGCCCTCCCTTCAATGAAGAGATTGGTAGGGTAACTGATATTTTTTACCGACTGAGCATAGTGGTGTGTCCTACAAAACTAGAACTTTCTATTTCACAATATCGAACTAGCTTGCTTTAAGGATCACGATGAACTGACAGTGTAGTCTCAAGCATCACACAGTCTAAATGGATGTCGTACATTTCATTACTTTGGCCAAAGTGTTCTCATTCAATACTTCGAATGAAGGTCATCTATCATATACACTATTCAGGGTCGATTTGACTTAGGGATATCTTACACTATGCATAGGTCTTTGTCCTTCACTGGTTAATCCATACCCCAGACATCCTACAACAAACTAAACTACTAGAAATGAAACAACATAAAAAGCAATCACAAATTCCCCTCCTTTACTGGACATCTTCATCCTAGGAGTACTTCAAGCTATCTAAGTTAACCTATTAACTTAAGTTGTGGTTCATTACTTGACTTAATGCCTTCATTTCCGTCCTAGTATTTAGTAACTAATTACAACCATATTCTCCTTATATAGAGATCATACAATTAATGCAACAACACAAAATTCACCATCTAACCTTTCAAAACAAATAAATACTCTTTATGCATCTTCTATGACATATTCACTATATGCAAGCTATTGGACAGTCTATTGAAAACATCCTTTTTCAACATACAACAGTATTTAACCTCTTCTAGATATTGAACATGACTTCATAATAAATCAAAGATTTAAAGATGAAAGGTATAGAGGAATAATAACTCATTCTTGGTTTAAGCTTTCCTCCAATGACGAGGTTTGTACTTGCAGGCACTTCCAAACTAACAACAATCCCTTTGATTAAACTAGGTTTCCCTCTCATAAATTGCACACTCGATAATTGATACACAACTAGTCAGCTTCTCAATTATATCTCAGAATGATGATGATTTTCACTTCCAGTATTATGAAGAAATGACACTCATAATTATGATGATTCACACTTCTAGTAGTATGAAGAAATGACACTCAAAATTACGATGATTTTGCTCTTCTCAGAAATTGATAACATACTCTTGCAAAATGAAAGCTCAAGCTGGATAATTCGAATGAGAACAAATATAATTGCATAAGGAATGAATTCGATGAATGAATGATGAATGATAATTCCCAATAGAATGACAACTTTATATAGAGCCTCATTCCCCAATGCATCCCTCACAAAAAGGCATAGTGAATGACAGGTATTTTTATTGATTGCTTCAAATAGTATGTGGTGGATATAAAACCCCATACTCAACGAATTAAGAAGATGATTTGACCTTCAAACTGACAGCAGGTAAAGAAAGATTCAAATTGACTCCATTCAAAGAGGAAGAATCGACACCTTCAGCTATGGTGCGATTCAATAGGTGAGAGATATTTTTAGAGACAAAGTCTTACTTAAATTTCTCATTTCAATCCATAACTCTAGGCGTCCCTTGACACACTACAAGCTGCATCTGCATTTTTCTCATGGTTGTGCATTTCAATAGGCGCGTGAATTTCCCAGCTGTATTTTTCATATTTCATGGCAAGTTCGTTTCTGTTTTCCAAATATTTGAATTTCGACTTTAAGAAGTATAATATCTATCAAACATAATATTTCCCCTTCATTCAATTTTCCAAGGTTTTAAATCCTTTAGCTGGGTTATTCTAACCCGATTTTTGTTCATAATGAAATAAGAGGTCAATTTCATAATACTTAGGAAATAATTCGATTTCCCCAAATATGTGATGATAAATTAATCAAAGATTGATTTTCATTTAAATATTAAATATTAAATATTTTAAGGGAAATAATTCGATTCCAACTATGAGATTTTAATATTTAAATATATATTATATTATATATATTAATATAATAATATACACATATATATATTTATTCAAATTGCTTTAAACAATATATTTATATATGTGTATTATTTTATATTAATATATGTATACATAATATTAATATATATTTACATATATATACATGTTTATATATTTATTCATTTCATTATAAGCATATCATAAGCCGGTCAACAAATCCGATATGTATATATATATAAGTTTTTCAGACAATAATAATATAAAATTATTAATATCCACAATATAAGGACGTGGGCATATATACATGTATATACTAGTATACTCCTTTATGTGCACACATATGTAAGTATACCATATCGATGCGATTGTATGAGCATATCCATTTGCCAACGTATGCTCGTATCGATATGTATATATATTTATGGATACATGTATATACTATATACATGTATATATTTCCTCCATTTACTTACAAAATTTACGTTACCATCATATCCTTATGATCATAATAACACAACTGTTCACAAGACTCACAAGATAAAACCTTATGCTAATGCACCCAAACCTCATAAATGATACTAATAGCCAAGGATGACTTACCTAATAACCCACATATGCTGACTCAGTTCACTTAATCCTAGGTGATGTGTGTGTATGCTCAGATAGTTCACATTACCGGTTAATCGATTAAGCTCCTCTCTCGAGTGATATTTCCCCTCCGCCTAGAGGAATGGTTTGTATACTTGCACCCATAGACACACAATCTCGATAGTTACTTGTTCACAACATAACAATATACAAAACATCTTAAGTTAGAATATTCACAACTCAATAACTATGCATGCAACCATCAAGGATAACATCGATAGAAGTAGCATTAAATGAGACAATCATTCAATGGAAGCACTCTCATATTGATAACAAGAAATAGCATGCTTTATTCATTCTCCAAAATTCAATCATTATAGACAATTTCCCTATGAATATAGTAGCTATACAACCGGGGTGTAATAGTTGGGGGATTAGGGTTGAGGGTCCAATGTATAGGGTAGAGGGTATAGGGGTTGAGGGATTAGGGTTTAAGGGTTGAGGGTTGAGGGTTAAGGGATTAAGGGTCAAAAGGGTTGATGAATTAGGGTAGAGAGTTTAGTAAGTGGGTTTAAGGTTTTAAGGGTTGAGGGATTATGGTTGAGGGTAGAGGGTAGAGGGTTTAAGGTTTTAGGGTTTAAGGGTTTAGGGTTTAGGGTTTAGGGTTGAGTGTTTAAGGGTTGAGGCTATACAGTTGAGGGATTAGGGTAGAGAGGGAGGGATGGATGGAGGGAGAGATGGAGGGATAGGTGAGATAGAGAGAAGGAGATAAGAGGAGGGAGGGACAAAGATATATGAGGGTTGAGGATCCAATGTATAGGGTAGAGGGTTGAGAATTGAGGGTATAGCCCGTTAAGGGCCTATATGGTTGATGGTTTAGGGTATTGGGTTGAGGGTATAGGTTTGAGGGATTAGGGTTGAGGGTACATATGGTTAAAGGATGAGGGTTGAGGGTCCAATGTATAGGGTAGAGGGTATCGGGGTTGAGGGTTTAGGGTTTGAAGGTTAAGGATTGAGGGATTAAGGGTTGAGGGTTGAGGGTAGAGGGTAGTGGGTTTAAGGGTTGGGGATTAGAGGTTGAGGTCTTATGTATAAGGGTAGAGGTATAAGGGTTGAGGGATTAAGGTTTTAGGGTTGATGGTTGAGGTTGAGGGATTAAGAGGTCCAAGGGGTTGAAGAGGGATGAGGTAGAGAGAGTTTAAATTGAGGTTTTAGGGTTGAGGGTTTAGGGATGAGGGTTGAGGGTAGAAGGTTTAAGGGTTTAGGGTTTAGGTTTTACTATTGAGGGTAGAGGGTTTAGGGCTTAGGTTTGAGGGTACGTGGTTAAAGGATTAGGGTTGGGGATCAAATGTATAGGGTAGAGGGTATAAGGTTGA
>CM021102.1:534352865-534550102 GCA_007115665.2 Sequoiadendron giganteum | reverse complement strand
GTTGAGGGATTAGGGTAGTGAGTTTACTAAGTGGGTTTAAGGGTTTAAGGGTAGAGGGTAGAGGGTTTAAGGGTTGAGGGTAGAGGATTGAGGGTATAGGGTTGGGGGATAAGGGTTGAGGGTCCAATGTATAGGGTAGAGGGTATAGGGGTTGAGGGATTAGGGTTTCAGGGTTGAGGGTTGAGGGTTTAAGGTTGAGGGTAGAGGATTGAGGGTATAGGGTTGGGGGATTAGGGTTGAGGGTCTTATGCATAGGGTGGAGGGTATAGGGGTTGAGGGATTAGGGTAGAGGGTATTGGGTTGAGGGTAGAGGATAGAGGGTAGAGGGTTTAAGGGTTTAAGGGTTTAGGGTTTAAGGGTTAAGGGTAGAGGATTGAGGGTATAGGGTGGGATTAGGGTTGAGGGTCCAGTGTATAGGGTAGAGGGTGTAGGGGTTGAGGGATTAGGGTGTAAGGGTTTATATTTGATGGTTGAGGGATTAAGGGTATAAGGGTTGAGGGTTGAGGGTTGAGGGTTGAGGGTTGAGGGATTAGGGTAGAGAGTTTACTAAGTGGGTTTAAGGGTTTAAGTGTTTAGGGATTAGAGTTGAGGGTAGAGGGTATTGAGTTGATTGAAGTAGGATTAAATGATAAAATAATTCAATGGAAGCACTCTCATATTGATAACAATAAATAACATGCTTTATTCATTCTCCAAAATTCAATCATTATAGGCAATTTCCCTATGAAAATAGTAGCTATACAATTGGGGTGTAACAGTTGGGGGATTAGGTTTCAGGGTAGAGGGTATAGGGGTTGAGGGATTAGGGTAGAGAGTTTAGTAAGTGGGTTTAAGGGTTGATGGATTATGGTTGAGGGTAGAGGGTAGATGATTGAGGGTAGAGGGTAGAGGGTTTAAGGTTTTAGGGTTTTAGGGTTTAAGGGTTTAGGGTTGAGGATTGAGGGTTGAGGGTTTAAGGTTGAGGGTAGAGGATTTAGGGTATAGGGTTGGGGGATTAGGGTTGAGGGTTGAGGTATTAGGGGTTGAGGGTTGAGGGTTGAGAGAGGGAGAGGGGGTAGGAGGGAGAGAATTGAGAGAGAGAGAGGAGGTAGTGAGATATAGAGGTGGGGTAGAGGGTTGAGAGATTATTGATATGGGGTTAGGGATAGAGGGGAGAGGAGAGAGAGAGAGAGTGGGAGAGGGAGATTGAGAGAGAGGAAGGGATAAGTGAGATAGAGAGAAGGAGAGAAGAGGAGGGAGGGACAAAGATATATGAGGGTTGAGGATCCAATGTATAGGGTAGAGGGTTGAGAATTGAGGGTATAGGGTTGAGGACCTATAGGGTTGATGGTTGATGGTTGATGGTTGATGGTTTAGGGTTTAGGACCTACATATGGTTGAAGGATTAGGGTTGAGGGTACATATGGTTGAAGGATTAGGGTTGAGGGTCCAATGTATAGGGTAGAGGGTATCAAGGTTGAGGGTTTAGGGTTTGAGGGTTGAGGATAGAGGGTATAAGGTTTAAGGGTAGAGGGTTTAAGGTTTGATGGTATAGGTTTTAGGGTTTAGGGTAGAGGGATTAAGGGTTGTGGGTTGAGGGTAGAGGGTAGAGAGAAAGAGATAGAAAAGAAACATATAAAAAAATCAACTTTCTCATAATGCGAGCACGTTTTGAAGTAGTAGAGATATGATTGTTCTTTTAGCAAGACATAACGTACTCGCGTTATAACGCAAGAACGTTTTGGCTTGCTCTAAAATGGTAAGAAAATCAATATACCCATGATATCAAGGCCCACATTTTTCATATTCTCTTGGTTTTGCGCGTGCTCTGACAAAAAAGAGATTTTTGATGATGTTGTGAAGTGTACATGCATGCTTTTCACATTCCACCACCTTTTTCATGATATTTTCACCACCTTTACATGAAATAGCAGAGTTTTCACATTGAAAGGAATATAATATCAATTCAAGTCTGAATTCCATTCAAAAGTGATATACAATTGAAGTTTGGAGGGGAAAAAGATTTTCAAAAAGTCAAATTGTTGAGGAATTTGAAGAAAGAAGAAGAAAAGGCTACATAATTGGACAAAACTCCTCCATTTGAAACTATGGTTCTTTAGGTATGTGAAGTCTTTACACATTTTCATTCATTCTATAATGGCTTGCTTTCATTTTTTTTATTTTGCATATTCCATGTTGATCATTATTTGTTTGTCATTATAACCTTAGCTTGTCAATGCACATTTTAAATTACACAATTCTTTACACTTGCCAATTACATTTTTAAACCACATCTCTTTGAGGCATTTTGTTATTTAATAATTGACTTACCTTGTGTATGCTTCCACATTTTGTATACATATTTATATGACATAATTTATAAGGAAGTAAAATAAAACATCATTTCTCAATCATTTATTATGGATGTGCATACCACTCTCCAAAGCTTTCATTTTGGTATAGGCATGGGGGATGTTGGAAAATGTAGTTGAATTTGGTTTTACACCTACAATTTGCATATTCTTGAAATTTTCTAAAGCCTTTTCAATAAATCTATTATTTAAATAGCCTACAATCATTATAGTCCACGATGACATATCTTATTGAGGTATTTTGTCAAACAGTTATACCAAGTAGTTGATTGCCTTGTCAATGCTATCAAATTTTTCATACATGTCTCTAAAAAATTGGAATATAATCCTCCCACATTGATAGATATTTGAATCTATTTTGGTTTTCATCTCTATTTCTAAATTTACCTCATCACTTATGTTGTGATATATTTTAAATGTTTCCTTGATTAGTCTACCTACAAGGGATTCTAACCCTTCTCTCCACTATTTCAAGACTCTTTATTTAAGGCTAAGTTAGAAACATTGGGGAAAGGTTCAACCTATCTTGCAATCATGGCTCAAAATGGAAACATGGACAAAGAATTTGAATTATTTGACAATAACTTTTTCATATAAATGTATGCAAAATGTGGTAGCTCTGACAAGACAATGTTCTCACTCACTAGCTTACCAATGTGGTAGGGTTGACAAGGTAGGGGCAGCGTATGCCTCGTAGAAATGGGGACTCACGGTGATGTATATCACCATGAGACCCCATGAGGCATATGTTGCATACATCACTGTGAGACCTCATTTCTATGAGGAATACTTTTCCCCTACCTTGTCAACCTTACCACATTAGCAAGCTAGTGAGATCACTAGCTTGCTAAGCTCACTAGCTTGCCAATGTGGTAGGGTTGACAAGGTAGGGGAATCATATGCCTTATAGAAATGGGGTCTCACAGTGATGTACCAAGCTCACTAGCTTGCCAATGCAGTACGGTTGACAAGGTAGGGGTAGCATATGCCTCATATAAATGGGGTCTCACAGTGATACATCACAGTGAGACCCCATTTCTATGAGGCATACACTGCCCCTAACTTGTCTATGGTAATCATACTCTTCTACAGGATGATTGTAAGTATTTTGTGTGAAGCCTTGAATGAAATATATTTCATTTATTTGTATGGATTCATTTTTTAGGAACTAATATTTGTCTCATTACCATGCTACAGGTAAAATTTTCCACCATGCCGAGGAAATGAACAAGGAAGTAACTAACAGACGAAGAGTATGAAACCAATAAAGAAAAGGAGAGACAACGGGTGAGTTTATATCGTGAGAAGAATAAATTGGATACGATTGATGAAAACAAGCCAATTGAAGATAAACCTCAACCATCAAAAAGAGAAAAGGCATTGGCAACACAAAGGGAACAAATGCGAAAGCATCGTGGTAAGGTAGATTCAGATACCATAGTTGAAGACACACCCTCTACTACAAGTGAATATGGAGGGACACCATTAAGCACAAGTGAATATGGAGGGACACCATCTACCACAAGTGAATATGAAGGGACACAATCTACCGCTAGTGAATATGGAGGGACACCATCTACCGCAAGTGAATATGGAAGGACACCATCTACCGCAAGTGATATGAAGGGACACCATCCACCACACCTCAAGTTGAGAGTAAATCATCACTCGAATTTGAAAAAGAAGGTACACAATCATCCCCATGTCAACCTCAAGGTATGTCATCTATCCCAACCTCGATCGAAGGTACGCAATCTAGCCCACCTCACTTTAATATTGATAAAATTTCTAATGTTGAGGAGTATGTACCTAGGAGAACACCACCTAGAATTTTGTGTAGAAAGCTAAAGTATTTGATTAATATTGATGAGGATATTTTGCAGCACATGGAAGGTAAGATTCCAGCACACACTTGTAGAAGATATGTTGATAAGATTTGGAAATCTTTCTTTGAAAGGATAAATGAGACCGCAAGATGTCAACTATTTGTTGAAATGATGTGAGGTATGAAGTATAGAAACATCATGAAGAATCTTGGGTTGAGAACATAAAATGCTTCAAATGAAATCACTATTGTGAAGAATCTAATGGATGCTTATGAGAGTATGAGTAATACCTCATGCTCAAAGGATAGTAATGTCACCCGACATGTCATTACATCGAATTTGGTAAGTATTCAAACAAAGAGAGCTCATCTCATTAAAAAGATGAGTGAACAAATGAGAATTAATAGAAAGACTTTATTAAGAGCCGTTCAAAGGCGACAAAGAATTGAGGGCACAAATTCAAATGAATTATGGGAATTCTCGGGGAGACTGCCAGAAAAAGATAAAAAAGTTGTTGAAGCATTGAGAACAATAATTGAAGAGTACTGGAAGAATAACAAAAGGCCATCTCTGAATCAATGAGATGTGGTAAGAAGGAGAATCGGTAGTTGGAACTGTGAGCGACATCCAAAGCATTTTTTGGATACAACTCAAACCTATTTTTTTCATAAATTTCAACAAGCTTATCCTCAAATTAGTATTTGTCAAAGATATTTTGAAATGATTACACCTTTTTATGTCAAGATAAATCACACACACACTACTTGTTGTTGTAGAGTACATATTGAATTCTCTAACCATTATGATGTTTATTGTTCTATATGTTTAGATTTGCAGACTAACGATGTTTTGCAAGATTATGGCATAGAAGCCCCACCAAAATCTTCAAGAGAGTTCTTATCAAAAGTTTTATGTGAAATAGAGGATGGAAAAATATTCTATAGGACAACATGCTTGGATGGTTCATGCAACGTATGCCAGTATGTCAACATATGGAAAGCACATATGAGGTGGGACAAAAACTAGTAGAGTTCGAGAAGTATAAAATAGTGGCATATGCTACAAAAGATGGTAATCAAGAAAAAAGGTGTGATTTGGTTATTCAGAAGATTCCGGTGTATCAGTTTATGTCCATGTTTCATGAAAAAATAGTGTGTGAGTATGCAAGGCATACCCATAGAGCCCGATGGTTGGACACACAATTCAAGCTATGCAAGGAAACCTTTCTAGTTGGTAGCATAGTTTTAGTGGTCGCCTTTGAAGAGAACTACACTCTACAGCCATAGCATGAGGTGCAATCACAATATTTCAAATCCACATAGGTTTCGATATTTGTGCACATAACATTCATTCATGTAGCTGATAGTACAAAGGACCAAAGGATGATATTGAGGGAGTATCACTATTATATTAGTGATGATCACACACATTCTCCAGAGTTCATGGAAGGTTGCTTCCAGATGTTCTACAGTGATTTGGCTCAGAGGGGCATAACATACAGTTGGCATTTAATATGGTTTGATAACTGTGCAACATAGTTCAAGAATTCACTCATGTTCTACTGGTTGAAGATGAACAAATATTCTACATGACAACATGCTCAGATGGTTCATGCAGCGTATGCCAGTATGTCAACATATGGAAATCAAAGATGAGGTGGGACAAAAACTAGTAGAGTTCGAGAAGTATAAAATAGTGGCATACGCTACAAAAGATGGTAATCAAGAAAAAAGGTGTGATTTGGTTATTCAAAGGATTCTAGTGTATCGATTTATGTCCATGTTTCATGACAAAATAGTGTGTGAGTATGCAAGGCATACCCATAGAGCTCGATGGTTGGACACACAATTCAAGTTATGTAAGGAAACCTTTCTAGTTGGTAGCATAGTTTCAGTGGTCGAATTTGAAGAGAACTACACTCTACAACCATAGCGTGAGGTGTAGTCACAATATTACAACTCCACATAGGTTTCGATATTTGTACACATAGCATTCATTCATGTAGCTGATAGTACAGAGGACCAAAGGAAGATATTGAGGGAGTATCACTTTTATATTAGTGATGATCGCACACATTCTCCAGAGTTCATGGAAGGTTGCTTCTAGATGTTCTACAGTGATTTGGCTCAGAGGGGCATAGCATTAAGTTGGCATATAATATGGTTGGATAACTGTGCAATGCAGTTCAAGAACTCACACATGTTTTACTGGTTGAGTAGGATGCATGTCATTACAGGTGTTCAATATATGTCGAGAACTTTTGTGAGGTCGGGAATGGAAAAGGGGAGCATGATGGTGCAGAAGCATGTGTGAAAAAATCATTAGCATGAGAAGAGTTAAAGTATAAAGACAATGCAAAGTTGACAGATGCAAAATCAATCATCGAGTGGTGTAATGCTTCGATGGGTCCAGGTAATGAAGGTACGTCTTCAGTTCATAGGTTTTTTGGGTTGATGGATGATACTAACATTGCACCATATGAGGATTGTTGTACACTAACAGGATTGAGTGAGCTATAATCTTTCCTTAGCTCAAATGCAGGTTCATGGAGTATCAATACACAAAAGATGGAATTCTTTTGTTCTTCATGTACAATGCAAGCCTGGAATGATTATGAGTCAAAGGAGTGGGTTGAGAAATGGTCGTTAAGTTATCTTAGCCCACTTCACATGTATCGCCCTTTGACGACATTGGAACTAACATAGATGGGTTCATCAGTCGACTTTGACCACATATCAGATCTAGTTCAACTAGGTAATATATCTACTTCCTTAGGTTTTGAAATTCCTATTGCTATCTTACTTTACATAGTGTATTTGTAATGGACTAATTTCAAGAAATTTGCTACACATTCCAATGCAGAGCATGTCTATGCAGTTATTGCAGATGAAAACAACGAAGATGGAACATACTATTACTTGTATCATTTTGTTGAGGCCAAAAAGAAATTGGAGGCCCTTGTTATAGATGGAGAAAACATCGAATACCCTACAAGATCAGTTGTTACTGGAATGTGGCTTAGAAGGTACCCACATAAGAGTGTTAAATATTTGCTATTTTAGGACTTTGTCACACATCGTAAGATTCTTCATTACTCAAACCTTGTCATGGCATCCAATGTTTTTCTAAACAAATATGGGGGTAGAAATTTGAACAAGACCTTGTGGAAGGTCTGTGAGTCTAAGCATGAGACAATACTTGACACAATAAAGAGTAGAGAAGACCCAGATTGTTTGTTGGAATAATTTATAAGTATGCACATTGGTTCTTGTTAATTTATACTTGTATGCACATTAATTTGTATGATACCAATGCTATCATATTCTTTTAATTTGCCTATTTGTAAGTAACCTACTAAAAATTGATTGATGCCCCCTTGTAGAAAATGTTGATTTATGAGCCATCGAAGATAATCTCAGCCAAAAACGCAATGCAACATCCTTATTTTGATGATCTTGACAACTATCAATTATTATTTATAGCCATTATAAAAGTTCGTGCGAAGCTTGGCGAGGGAATTTTGAGTTATTCATTTGAAGTTAACCTTATCATGAGCACCTATGATGTAGACATTATAAGAGCATCTCAAATTTCAAGTGATTCTATTCATAAGAGGTGTTGTGTGCAATAGGTATATTGGAACTCCTAGTGAAGATGTATAACTAGGAGTGACTAAGTTGAGAGACTGGCATGCCTATCCTCAATGGAAGCATCAAGATTTATGCCTTGTTGTTCTCGAGTTGGAATCAAATGGTGTGTATTTGTTTTCTATAAGTGTCTTTTATCTATTTTCATTTCATTTCCATTTTGGATGCTCTTTCTTTTTCTTTTTTTAATTTGCGTATTTGTAAGTAAAATACTAAAAATTGATAGGTGTATCCTTGTAGAAAATGCTGATTTATGGGCCATCAAAGAGAATCTCAGCCAAAAAAGCAATGCAACATCCTTATTTTGATGATCTTGACAAATCTTAATTCTCTCCCTATTATAACTAGCACCAATTGACTAACTTATTTTAAAAACTTAATTTATTAAAAAAAATCAACCTAATGATTATATATCAATATCAATATAGCATACTGTTTATTGAAATAAACACTTGTAATGAGATTTACTCAAATATTCAAATTTATTGTTGACTTCAAACATTTGTAATTCAAGCAACGTAATCCCTTAACAGTTCAAATTGCAAAAGGGCAACAATATTTGATAGACCATTACCCAGATACCATGTCAGTTACAAGAATTTTGTCTGAGGAATTGGGATCACATAGGGCACCTCTTCATTAACCTCTCTTGGTTTTTGTTATCTCAGAGTCATTTTTCCGTGGTGTCCAATTTTGACTTGATGGGAAAAGTGTCAATTGCAAGCAATGTAAAATTGCAAAGTGGTGCAACTTTCATTCTCCAACTTGTGTGACCAAACAGACTGTACTAATACATCTGAAACGGTAGGTTTATGCTAGGTATTATCCTCTTTTGCACCCAAACATGCATAATCAATCTGAGCTACGTTCAACCGACTCAATCCCTTAAGGGTCCAAAGTGCAAAAGGGCAACAATGTTTGATGAGATATTACTCAAAAACCGTGGTTCTTACAAACTCTCTATTTGAGCCTAAGAGATTGTGTTGGGACCCTCTATAATAAGCTCTCTTAGTTTTTTTAAAAAAATCTCGGAGTTGTTTTCCTATGGTGTCTAGTTTTCACTTGATGGAAAAAGTGTCAAATTCAAGCAGTGCAAAGTTGTAAAGTGGTGCAACTTTCGTTCTGCAACTCGTGTGACCAAATAGACTGTTCCAACACATCCAGATGGGTGGGTTTACGCTAGGCATGGTTCTCTTACTCACCCAAACATGCGAAATCGCTTCAAGCTACATTCAACTAGCAGAATCCCTTAAGAGTCCAAAGTGCAAAATGACTGCAAACTTCAGCATGTTGTTACTCAGATACCGTGATGCTTAGAAAATTATCGTCTGAACCGATGGGATCAAATTTGGCTCCTCTACAATAACCTCTCTCGGTTTTTGTTATCTCAGAGGCGTTTTTATATGATGGAAAATTTTCACTTTGGAAAAAAGTTGTCAAATACAAGTAGTTGAAAGTTGCAAAGTGGTGCAAATTTCATTTTGTAACTCGTGTGACCAAACAAACTATTTCAATGCATCCGGATGGGTATTTTTATGCTAGACATGGTCCTCTTTCGCACCCAAACACATGGAAACGCTCCGAGCTACATTCAACTGACAAAATCCCTGTCCAAAGTGCAAAATGGCTGCAAACTTCAGTATGCTATTATTTGGATACCGTGATTCTTAGAAACTTCTCATCTAAGCCTATGGGATCATGTTGGGCCCCTCTATAATAACCTCTCTCTATTTTTACTATCTTGGAGGTGTTTTCCTGTGGTGGCAAATTTTCACTTGGGAAAAAAGTTGTCAAATGCAAGTAGTCGAAAGTTGCAAAGTGGTGCAACTTTCGTTCTACAACTCATGTGGCCAAATGAACCATTCCAACGCGTCCGTATGGGTAGTTTTACACTAGGCATGATCCTCTTTTGCACCCAAACACGTAGAATTGCTTTGAGCTACATTCAACTGACATAATCCCTTAAGAGTCCAAAGTGCAAAATGGTTGGAAACTTCAACATGTTGTTACTCAGATACCGTGATGCTTACAAACTTATCGTCTGAGCCTATGGGATCTTTTTGGGCCCCTCTACAATAAAATCTCTCGATTTTCACTATCTCGGAGGCGTTTTCCCATGGTGACAAATTTTCACTTGGGAATTTTTTTGTCAAATGCAAGTAGTTGAAAGTTGCAAAGTGGTGCAACTTTCGTTATGCAACTTGTGTGACCAAATGAACTATTTTTTCGTGTCCGAATGGGTAATTTTATGCTAGGTATGATCCTCTTTCGCACCCAAACATGCAGAATCACTTTGATCTACATTCAATCGACAAAATCCCTTAAGATTCCAAAGTGCAAAATGGCTGCAAACTTCAACATATTGTTACTCGGATACCGTGATGCTTAGAAAATTATCATATGAGCCTATGGGATAATTTTGGGCCCCTCTACAATAACCTCTCTCAGTTTTCACTATTTCGGAGGTGTTTTCCTGTGGTTGCAAATTTTCACTTGGGGAAAAATTTGTTGAATGCAAGTAGTTGAAAGCTACAAAGTGGTGCAACTTTCATTCTGCAACTCGTGTGACCAAACGAATTGTTCCAACTCCTTTAGGTGGGTATTTTTACGCTAGGTATGGTCCTCTTTCACACCCAAACATGTTGAATCGCTCTGAGCTACATTCAACCAACAAAATTCCTTAAGATGAATGTTTAGAGACTATTCAAGATAAATGTTTGTATGATAATCTATCAAGAAGTGATGCAGATCAGGGTGGAGGTTCTCCAACCAAACATAACTCAACAACCCTTTCAACTTGGGAACCCTAACTTGATATTCTTCTCACAATTTTCTCAATCTTGCTTGTAGCATTCCAAACAATGAAAATTGATCATATCTTTTAGAGAAGGCCTCAAACCCTGAAACTAAACATCATTCCAAGTACTCTTTTGGCCCTTTAGTAACATATCACAAAATTAGGTATGATTTTTTTGAAACAAATCACTCAAAAATGGACTGCTACGTGGCCCTTAATGCCTAATTAGGCTAGTTTGAATAGGGGTTTATTGATTCTCTACACTCTAGGTCTCAATTCTTCTCACAAATGGCTTAGAAATGTCTCCTAGGGTCTTCTTATGTTGACCAAACCAATTCACACACTTTCCCAATGCTTCTTTATCAAAACCTAACCTCTACCCATCCTTTCATGCCTAAAAACCATGAAATTTCATCTAGGGCATCACCCAATCAACTTCTAACTCTATCCCTTGCCCTTGCAATTTGGAAAACATAAAATACACCTAATCTACTTCCATTCCACTAATTTTGAAAATATTTCAATAGTGGAATGGAGAGTTCTACATTTTTCTTCCTTTCAACCCTGTTGAACTAAGGTTTCTGACTTGTCTGAGGCAAAATGACAATAAAATCCTCAAAACTTAATGAAACTTAGTAAGAAAAACACCAATAGAAAGATAATTCAATTCTCCATCCAATACAATCAACCTCAATTCATGAAACCTCTGTACATAATCGTACAATGCTCTGAAACAACAAGAAACATTAGAAATTTGTAGAAAATAGGGTTTTTTATTGAATTCTCTCCAAAATACAAGTCACCAAACTTGGGATCGCCTTCTGAAGAAAAAATTAAACATATTACATTAGTTTTCTAATTTCCCTTTGAATTCCAATGACCAAAAACCTTCTTTCCAACCGATGACCCTTCATATTCCCTTTTTTGCATATTTTGCAATTTTGCAACAATGAAAACATTTGCAAAGTTGACAACTTGACCCCACAAACCACCTAGAAACCTAATCAATGACTCAATACACATGTGACATGTTCAGTACATGACCTTATTACAAAAGAAAACACAACCAAACAAAAAATGACAAAATTGCCTCATGGAGGCAAGAAATCAACTAGGTGCTCTTGCACCAAGAAGTTAACTACTCATCATCTACTATGAATATTATGTTTTGCAAGTGTTGTGAATATAATGCATCCTTTTATTAATTGATTTGTTTGAATCAAAAGATTAAATATACTGGAATATTTTTATGACACATCTCATGGAATATTTTTTTGTTTTTAGATAAAGCATTTCACGGAACTCGTTGGATTAAACTGAATTGAGATATGTAAGAACAAGGGAGCATTAGGAAATACATTGCTCAAGGATCTTAAATAATCCTTCTCTCTTGTTGCAATTTTCGCTGGATTATTGCTTTCAAAGTATTGGGAATGCTTTGCCTATTTTCTAGTTGGCAGTTGCCATTGTAGAAGGCTCATCCCTTGATATATATTATACTCATTCTTA
Organism: Sequoiadendron giganteum; assembly: GCA_007115665.2. NCBI lineage: Eukaryota > Viridiplantae > Streptophyta > Pinopsida > Cupressales > Cupressaceae > Sequoiadendron > Sequoiadendron giganteum. Next base: position 534,537,972 of record CM021102.1, on the reverse strand, counting down.
ATCAATTATCAAGTTAATAATTAGTGCATTTATTTATAGTTAATCTTTTCTTTTCAATTTGTGCAATTTTTAAGTCTACTAGTATTCCTAGAAATATTGAAGTTGTTTAGCATCAACTAATAAAGTTGTTTAGCATCAATTAATAAATATTCAAGACAAACCATGAAGGACAACAATGATCAATGTTAGGGCTAACCAATTAATAAGTATACACATGAATAAGTCAAGCATACATGTGAATAAGGGAAGCACAAGTACTCAAAAATACATAAGCCTTGAAGTATACACACGAATACATAGTATACACACGAATACATAGTATACACAAATTAATACATTGTATACACATGAAAACATGTAAGTCACAAAGTATGCATTGGAATACATGTAAGTCACAAAGTATACACATAAGTTGTAAATTATACACTTGAATACACGTAACTCATATATATTGAACCATGGATTTATAATGCAAATATGGACACCATCGATAAAAAAGATTTGTATTAACCAAATAGCCATATAGGCATACATCAATATATGTTGATATAAGTATAAAATATATACAAAATAGCCATATAGGCTTACGAGAATGCCATATAGGCATACAATGTCAAATATATCCAATACAAAATATGTACAAAAATGCCATATAGGCATACAATAAAGGGCTCTAGAATCAAAAGTCACTGCTTTGCATCCTCTCGAAATAAATTCTTTCCCTTTGCTTATCAGCCCAATGACAATAGGTCTATCACTAATTTATTTTGAGGCCGGGGAGTGCTCCTGGTGCTCCTCCTAGGGTTTAGTTCCTGGTCAAGCTTTATCTGTTACAATAAGAAGTAAAGACATTAATATAGAAATTAGATTATAAAAAATGATATATTTAACAAAATAATCACTTACCACTAGTAGATGATCTCTCTCCTCGCAGGAAAGATTTGCATGATCATGCTGTGACATGTTGAAGCCCTATAGAAACCATCCAAAGAGAAATTAAACTATGAATCAATAATGGTTTGATTTTTCACTAACTAACAATTATAACAATGAATGTAAGTTGAAATTTAGTAATTTGCCTCATACCTCTTCCATGAGAGCCAGGGAGGACTCTATAGCAGATGAAATACTGAGCTCCATTTCCCTATGAACATTTAGAGGTATATCCGCTTCCAACATCTGAAAATAAAACAACAAATTATTCAATCACAAAAAATACAATAGCAATCCACATCATGGCTTATAATGTATGAGATAATGAACAAAAAATTGAGTACTTATTAAACTATATATTTGTGACTATCATGCTTACTATTTTCCCTATCCATAGCTTGTTTGAAAGCACCTATTTTTATGCTTTTACCCATAGCAGCAAAGCAGTGAACCGTTTGATAAAATGCTTTCGTAGACATGTACGATGATTATGGTAGCATAGAGAAGACAGTGAACTGTTTGAAAAAATGCCTCAAATAAATGGGGTCTCATGGCATGATGAAATTCCATTACAAACAAATGTGTCATGGCATTCCATCACCATAAGACCATATTTCTTTGAGGTAGTTTTTTAAATAGTTCATTTCCTTCTTTATGGTATTGTGTTGGGATGGGGTGGATGGTATAGTGTGGTCTTGGTTATGAGATGGAGGGCGATCGTGACATGAAGAGAGAGGGGTGGAGACATGAACAAGTGGAATAAAAGGTGGAAGGTTCCATGGATTGGTAAATTGAGGATGAGGACCTTGAAAAGAATTTGGAGGGGAATTTTGGCTAAAGGGTTGGTTTCTATTCTTCAGGCAGTGAGTTGTTTGAAAAAATGCCTCAGAGAAATGTGGTCTCATGGTGATGGAATGTCATTCCATCACCATGAGACCACATTTCTTCAAGTCATTTTTCATACTACTCACTGCCTTGACTATGATATTGCTTACTATTATGCTTTGATAGATTTTTCCCAAGCATCCATGTAGTTTGTTGGAAAGCATCTATTTTAGGCTTTTAGTCATAGCAGTAAGGAAGTGAGTAGTTTGATAAAATGATTTGGTACATGTATGTATGGAAAATGTGGTAGCATAGAAAAGGTGGTGATTTGTTTGAAGAAATACCTTGAATAAATGTGGTTTCATGGTGATGGAATGGCATTCCATTACCATGAGACCGCATTTCTTCGAGGCATTTTTTCAAACTACTCACTGCCTTATCTATGCTATTGCTTACTATTATGCTTTGATAGATTTTTTCCAAGCATCCATAGTTTGTTGGAAAGCATCTATTTTAGGCTTTTAGCCATAGGAACAAGGAAGTGAGTAGTTTGATAAAATGCTTTGGTACATATGTATGGAAAATGTGGTAGCATAGAAAAGGTGGTGAGTTGTTTGAAAAAATGCCTCAGAGGAATGTGGTCTCATGGTGATGGAATGGCATTCCATCACCATGAGACCACATTTCTTTAAGGCATTTTTTCATACTACTCACTGCCTTGACTATGATATTGCTTACTATTATACTTTGATAGATTTTTTCCAAGCATCCATAGTTTGTTGGAAAGCACCTATTTTAGGATTTTAGCCATAGCAGCAAGGAAGTGAGTAGTTTGATAAAATTCTTTGGTACACATGTATGGAAAATGTGGTAGCATAGAAAAGGTGGTGATTTTTTTGAAGAAATATCTCAAAGAAATGTGGTCTCATGGTGATGGAATGTCATTCCATCACCATGAGACCACATTTCTTTGAGGCATTTTTTCAAACTACTCACTGCCTTGTCTATGCTATTGCTTACTATTATGCTTTGATAGATTTTTTCCAAGCATCCATAGTTTGTTGAAAAACACATTTTTTAGGCTTTTAGCCATAGCAACAAGGAAATGAACTATTTGATAAAATTATTTGGTAGAGATGTATAGAAAATGTGGTAGCATAGAAAAGGCAACGAGCTGTTTGAAAAAATGCCTCAAAGAAATTGGGTCTCATGGTGATGGAAATCACCATGAGACCACATTTCTTTGAGGTATTTTTTCAAACAACTCATTGCATTGTCTATGCTATTGCTTACTATTATTCTTTCATATATTTCTCCAAGCATCCATAGCATAGACAAGGTAGTGAATTGTTTGAAAAGAAGCCTTAGTAAAAAGTGGTCTCATGGAATGCCATGACAAGCAAATGCAATTGGAAGTTTCTCCTACTTATTACTTATGCTATGTGAAGTAATTGCATAACTGCTTATGTTGACTTTCTAAACAGCTATATTGTAGTTGAAATTTTGTCATCTATCAACATCTAGTTATTAGTTATGGAATGTGAAGTGATGCTTTGAGTTTGAAAGATGTGCAATGCAATGTAATCAATGATATGAATATAAACTACACAAATATATTACTTGTACAATTAATTAGTTAAAATATTTATTCTATTACCTGTGTGTAGGTTTGTGTAAATCCACTGGCACTGGGAGGTGTTCCCATGAAACATCCAATATTAGCCTATTCAACATCCAAAATTACATATTAGAATACCATTCATAAAACAATGCTATTAACATGCAATAAATTTATAAATGTTTACTAGTTATATACCTCAATGGTAGATGCAATGGAGTAATAAGCGGGTGTAGGGTTGGTGTATCCAGTATCAACACTATGACCCTGAAATTTTATCAAAATCATAAAACTAAATTAGTTAATCTTGTATTTCAAAATTGAAATTTAATAAATTAAATTCAATGAACATGCTAACATTTACTTGAGTATCGATGCCATAGGCCTCATTCAAAATGTCATATGCCCTTGCCATCCCCATAGCTATAGACATATCTTGCGTAGCTGCCTCCTGAGTGTCGGTGGGGTCATATGAACAAGTCGCCTCGCAAGCCTGACACAAATGTGGTCAAAGCCCACCACTTGAAGAATCCCCTAGATGGTGCTATAGTATAGGGTTGGCATGCTGGATGACACTCTGGGTCAAAGATCTGATGTCTTGCAAAGTGTCTACCTCAACACTCTCCTTCGCGATGGAAGGGATAACGATGTGCTCATGAGGTGGCCTAGCGAGAGGTCATCTTGTTTGCTACCTATGATCCTGCTATACACCGGGTCTATCTTGAGCCGACCCCCACCTCTCCCCCGGAAGTCCCTCATATCAAAATAATTCAAGATTTTGTTTAGGATGAACTCACAGTATAGTTTCCTCAAGAAATATTATGGGACTTCACAATTGTTGCATGGTGGGTAATCAAACACCATGTACCACCTATCCCAAAAAAAGTTCCTAATCTGTTGGTGGTGGCACCAATGGATAGGAAACCTCTTCGCATTGAGGGTAAGATTTGAATTTGTGCGTGGGTTAGTGAATAATGAGCACAAATCTAATTTTATATTTTTTTGATCTTTTACATCTTTATATAATAATTTATCTCAGTAATAATCTCTAGCCGCCTGCCTCCTATCCTGCCAACTAGTTAATTGTTTGCTGATTGAATCTACATGTTTTAACATTTCTTTGAGTGAAGTTGCAAGGGTCTTTCTTTCCATGGTTGAACCATTTGGATCGTTCAACCTCTTGATTAACTCCTCAATTTGTTTTTTATTGTTTTCAATTTCACTCATCAAGTTTTGTTGAGTGCCAGGAGGATGTTGAGGGATTGGTGGAGGAGATTGTTGTTGTGGTTGTGCTTGTTGAGGATTTTGTTGATGTTTTTGTTGTTGTTCTTGTTGAGGATTTTTTTCGTCTTGTTGTTGATGTGCTTGTTGATGATTTTGAGGAGGGTTTGTAGGTTCATTAACATCTCCTACAAATTCAAAAAATAAATATTAAAAACAACCTAAAACTAACAAATTCACACCAAAAAATAAACAATCCTTACCTCTTAGACCTCATCATCGACGTGGTGACATCCTAGTGACGAAACAACAACAATTTGAAGCAAAAACTTGCTAGATGGATCCTCCCAGGACACAAGCATGAAAATGAAGTGTTTTGGTAACAGGCACAAAAAAATAGTCACAATGAAAGTGATTTTGAATTACTTTTGTTTTTGCTGCTTTTAATACCTCATAATGCGAGCATGTTATAACGTCCTCATGTTATAACATGCTTTCATTATGGGATTTTTGTGGCCGAGCCTTAGGATCAACTCACCAAGCCATAACACGAGCGCATTATAATGCGAGCACGTTATAATGCGCTCATGTTATGAGCTTTCAAAACTTTTTTTTCAAATTTGGCCACAAATATGCCCTCGTCTTTTTGCACCCGCCCATATGACTCATTAATTTAAATTCAAAGTAATTAATGCCTCCACCAATATCAATACGTTTAGATATAGCATTGTCCTTAGTAAACCATGAGCACTTACACTCAACATCACTTTTTTCATCTTCAAATTCAATAAACAGATTCTCTTGATCAACTAAAGTAGTGTCCTTGTCACTAAAATCAATCATAAATTTAGTGATACCATCATCAAAGTGATCAAGGAGTTTGGCATTATACAAGGATTTTATAACCAACTTGTTATATCTTCTCATAGTAGACCCTATAATCTTATCTTCTTTAGAATCCAAAGACTTACCCTTAGAAAATGTCGTGCCTTTAGAATTAACCTTACTCCTAGTCTTAACCTTGGAAATATTCACAAAAACCTCAAATTTCTTAATATTTTTGTTCTTTATATTTAAGAGGGGGGTTCTCACCCAATGAACACAATCCAAAAATAACATCCTCAACAAAAATAAATTGTAGAACATTAGTATTAACTGAACCCTTATCCTTAATAACATCATAATTTCCACTTTCTTCTTCCTAGGGAGGGCAAGTGATTCCCACTCTTAACCTTTCCTTGAGTACTACAATTAGCCTCAATACCCACATAAATAGGGAAATAATTGATATCCTTGGTTGTAGGGGTAACCAAAGAAAATTTCATAGGAAATTCTTCCCAACCTATATCAATGACAATTTTTTTGGACACAAAATCCATCTCATTTCTATCAAGTTGAAAAAAGCATCAACAAAATCTATAGTTTTCTTTTTCGAGAAGGGAGAACCTTTGAAAAAAAATCCCTTAAATTTGGACACATACTTAGCCACAAAAATCTCCCTAGACACCTTAAATCCTCCCCCCAAATTATTAGTAGGGGGCCTTGTATGGGACCAAAATTGTCAAGACTTAAAGAAAAGATAGGTAGTTGGGGGTATAAGGCAAGATGATACTTGTATAGCCTAAATATTAGGCCTTGATGAAGCAAAACCTTAGAATGATCAAGTAACACCTCTATAACAAAGTTTTCTATTATTTCCATATTGCTATAATAGTGCCCACACAATATTTAATAGGAAAGTGGCCTACATGGTGGATGTGACATCTTCCCCCCTTGTAATAAGTTGGCTTGGCTTATTAGAAAGTGGAATTTTCTCTTTTGTTCTACTAATAGCTAGCTTCCAACCATTTATGGTTATATTGTTTTCATGTTTCAACCTCTTAGGGTCTTGATTTATGAATTTTATATGTAAATTTATTATATTTTGGTTATTGGCTAGATTATTTGGATCCACATCCACTATCATGGTTCTTACTTTTATAATTTGACTATTTTCTATAACAACTTTATAATATTTAAGATACATATTTAAAATTATACCCTTGAATATTCATTTTTCTCAATGCAATCCTTGTTTTTTTCAATTTATGTATTGTTTTTTTAAGATAGGTCAATATTATGCCATTGAGTAGACACATTTACCTATTAATCCTTGCAATGTACCCAAGCACCATGCATCAAAGACCACTCTTCACATTCAAGTACACCTCATAAATTCAATTTACTTTCATAAATTTTTACTTAAGTATCATGGCTATAGTGATGTTCCTCACTACATTGGTTTAAAAAACATATCACTAATATCCCATTAAATTAAAATTACCAAAATTTTAATTCAAGAAAGTTTATTCAATCATAAAAAATGCAAATACTTGTGTTTTCATTCTTTGCAAGTTATTATTGATATATCTTCCTACCATATGCAAGCTCATTTACAAACTCATGACATGTTAGTTTTAAAATGGCATGCATATGAGTTGATGTGCAAGAATCTCCACTGAGCTGTTATTCCTTTAATATGTATGTGCAATCATATAGGTATTAAAATATACCATACACATAAAATTATCAATAGAAAATATATCAAGTAGTTTTAACATATATGATAGAGCTATACATTGAGTATCTCATTGAATAGTTATGGCTATGTAAACAAGTGTTAAGGTAGTTACAACCTACCCATTTGAGTGTACTACCAACTTTGTCTTCAACACATACTAACCAATTCAAACATACATAAGTTCTCTACATTTTAAGTTGATAGAATTTCATTCTTATACCACAAGAAGGATTATTAATACTCTTAAATATGCATTGGAAGTCTTCACATAACAATGTGCAAATTCAAATCCAAAAATTGGGTTATGGGAAATAGTAATAATCAAATTATCAAATTCATATATCCATATTCCTTTTCACACCCATTTAGGTATTCTTGATTAGGATTAGTCAACCATTATTATAAGAGAAATTTTGTTTAAGAAATTCATGCCACATTTTAATACCGAGTGACTAGTTCAGTTATAGTGAGCTAGTGGTGCAAGGTTGTCTATTTTATCCAAAAGTCTAGTGAGCATTATAAGTCTAGCGCTTGAACCATGCTTTGATACCAATGTAATAATTACCTTAGCTACAAATATTTTTTTATTTGTTAAACATCAAAAACTAGCTTAATCAACCAAGTGACATTTAACCAATATAAAAGCATTAGATGGATAACCTTACCATTCATAGTCATGGCATCAAGTCTATGCTATAATCCTAGACGCTCGTACTAAATATGGAAATATATCATAAAATATCAATGTCATCCTTAGAACCAAATATATACCTCAAAGGTTTGTTTGTAATGACACTATTTATGTATCTCTTCCTAGAAATTAGAGGCTCCATAATTCACACACCCATGATAAACCAAATCCATTCTTTCCTCTAATATGAGATCTACAACCTCAATTATTAATTGAGCTTAGGATTCTAATTCAATCCCCATACCATGGTATGATAACCAATGCATTCCAATAAAATTTTAGTTCCACATAATCAATGCACCAATACACACTAAAGCACATACTGACCAAATCATAAAACATTACATGTTCACATACTAATTAGCTCAAGCATGCATCATGTATACACAACCTAGATAGATTCTACTTGTGTTATGTATACATCACATGATTAGCTCATATATACATCATAGGCATGCCTTAGGACTAGCTCATATATATATCACAAATACATCATTTTTCTAACTCACACTCATATAATGGGTACACATAGTGACTAGATTGAACATGCATAAGAAATACATAGTGTGAATAATTCACACCTACATCACATATACACAATGTGAATATCTTATGCATGCATTGATCACATATACATAAGGTGAATAGCTCATGCACCCAACACATATATACAATGTGAATAACTTATGCATGTATCACATATACATAATGTAAATAAATCATACATACAACACACACACATACCACATGAACACCTTATTAACCTCAAAAGTACACATAGTGTCTAGCTAGTAAGAATAAAGTAGTTGCAACCTTGCCGCAAGTATATTTTATTTCTCTTGGTTCGCTAATGCTCACCCTTTAGGCACATTCTAGTTAGAAAAATGAATGGTAATGCATCCCATACTACACAATGGGTCCCATTTTTTTAGTTCCCTACCAATAATGATGATAAAAAAGAATCTCATACTACTTGTGATCATCATGAGAAAGGTGTAAGTGAGACAATTTACAACCCATGAAGCCCTTAATAAGATTTTCATAGCTTGTTAATTTTTTTGAGTCAATGGATCCTAACATCTATAACCTCAATGGTATTGGTGAAAGTCAATCCAACCTTGTATGGGGTAGCTCCTCAAATATATTACCCACAAGGTATTGGTGAAATCTGTTAATCCTATCATACCATGGGTATCTCCTAGCATCTCTCACCTCCATATGATTATAAATAGTCAATTAAACCCCAAGATATTAAAATGAGCTCTTGGAATTTATAACCTACATGGTATTGGTAACACCTGACTAAAAAACTCTTGTATCACATCACAGATAGCTTCCTAACATCCTTCACCTCCATGCTATTGGTGAAAGTCAACTAATCCACAGATATAGTGGATATCACCTTCTATTCATCACTTGCATGGTAATGGTGCCAATTGGCTATCCACCCTATATTGTACATGGTTTCAACATGTGGGGCCATTGTATAGCCATGTACACCTAATAAAGATATTAATATTACAAGGATTCAAACACTGTGTAGCTTGACTTGGTTACATACCACAAAAAATGATCCATAAACCCAATCACAAAGTCTTATAGGTCTTGGGGTCAAATTATCAATACACAGGTAACACCTTGGACCACATGTGCTAGTATGTATCAAAACACATATACATCAATCAATAAAACTCATAAAATAATAAAATTTCATTCAATTGTTATTCAAGAACACCTTATTTATTAGACAAAAATAAAAAATAATAGTATTAACACAACACTATTCTATTTTCATGTAGATAATCTTTTTTGGGTATTAATAGTCATAAAACTTATCATACATTTATCCACTAGATAAAATAAAGGAAAAAAACTATACCATATTCAATAACACTTACTATTAATTTCCCATAGTTGGAAAATGTAGTCATACGTAACTCCATCCTAAAATCAAGATAGATCCAAATACATATTTAGAGTAGGAAAACCATTCGTACATACTAAAATTTGTTCACACCATCAAATCATAATGACTTGATTCAAAATCATCATTAGACATAAAGTTACCAGGTTTCCTTAACTCATCCATAGCCATATCATGACCAAGTTCATCATGACCTTAATACTTAGAAGAATAGTCCTCCCTAGTGTCTTTGATGCAAGAGCATCTGGATGCACAGACAATCCTGCACAGCTAAAAATATTTTAAACTTTTATGCTTGTGTTTTGTTTTTATTTTTGGTTGCAACCACAAATTATTGAAATTCTCAACTCCTCCAGCATAGTAGAATTTGGGGACGAATTGTGGGAAAATCAAATTGTTTAATTGATGCATTTTTAAATTGTTGAAATATGTTAATTTGCCTAAAAGGAAAATCTCACACCCAAGCTTGGAGTGGGCAATTAATATGCTTTGTAACTCCACTTTGAAAATTTGAATTTGCATTTTGTTGCAGGATTGGAATGCAAGGCATTGGGGGAAGTGGAGAGAGTGAGTTGTGAGGCAAAAAAACCAATTTTGAATTACAATTGAATTCACATACTCGAAAGAGGAAAACCCATGTCCAAGAAGGAGTAATGAGCATTTTGAAGGTTTGACTAGCATTTTTGGGGGAGAGAAAGATTGTTTGGGTCGTAAATGTGAGACCCGTCTTAGTAAATTGGACATAAATTTCTCATATCATAACAAACTCAAGAAATTCAAAATGTTCCAGAAAGATGTGAAGAAGACGCATAAAACCCATAAATCGTTTTAAAAGATGGATGCAAATGAGGGAGCAATGATATGAAGAAAGTGGCGGGTTTTAAGAAGCATTTGGTAGGGAAAAGAGATGCAGAGAATGTGAGAAAATGGTGATTGTTTTGAAGGGAGGGAGGATTTGATGTCAATTGATGAGTGTTGTAGGTTCTTTTTGCTGTTCAAAGAAAGCAATAATCAGATTTTGGGTTGCCTGTAAGTGTTTTTCATAGAATATGAAGTTTGCTTGTGTTTGTTTGTAGGTTGGTATTGTTGGATTGGCATAGTATGAGAATGTGGAAGCAATTGCACACCATTGTTGTTGCAAGCATATTGGAATGAAACAAAACAAATGTGGAAGCTATTGTACATCATTGTTGTTGCAAGCATGTTGGAATGAAACAAAACTTCAGGTTTCTTAATTGTTTTTAGTCTCAATTTGTGCAAGGAAATTTGATTTGGATCTTCAAGAATTTCATTTCATCATTTAAGGGTGATCTTTATCTTTGTTGAATGTGGGAAAATAAGGGTATTTGAGGTTTTTGACTATGTAATCACAAGGGTATTGTTGGGAGAAAAAAATATGAACTATTTATTTTCTTGTTGAATGTGGGGGCTTTCATTTTCCAAGTTTTCAATTGAAAAGGCATTGGTTTGATGGTTCAAAATAATTTTCAAAAAGAGGTTTTCCATGAGTTTGAGTGCAATTTCAAAGTTGTTTGAATTTAAATTTATGGGTTGTTATACCTATCTCTTATTTTTGGTGTCTTGAGGTAGTTGTCTTTCATCAGTCTTGGGGCTAACTTGTACCTTCCTATTCTTTTCATTAATCAAAGAGACAAGGCTATAGTTGAACATACAAAACACTAATTATTTTAGTTCAGACATGTCCAAAGGCATTTTTGTACATTCAAATTAGAGATAAACAATGAAGATGGTGACTCTAAGAGTTCATCCAATATTGGAGAAAGTTTAGATAGTAGAACACAACAACCATCAAAGTAGATAATCTCGATGAAGACAAATTGCCTTTGGTTTGGCTCATATCTATATAGTGGGGACATATTAATTGAAAGGATGAGTTCACAACCATTCAATACAAATTATAGCTTCAAGATGAAACACATCAAAGAGGGAGGGATGACCATGTTTAGGAACAACCCTAAACCCTCCTCTATTGACTTGGATCTAGGGGCATCCTTCACCCAAGAATTGCCTACGTACTTGCTTCCAAATAGGATTGAAGTCGTGTGTAGTTCTCCTTACCTTAATCTCTCGAAGGATTAGACACATGCAATCCCTACACCTAGGCTTTCACAACTCCTAAAGAAACTTTCCTTATAGAAACAAAATAGAAACAATAGTATAGAAGAAAAAATATATAAGGGTTTATGAATAAAAAATGTAATAAAGCACCATTTACCAATACCCATTCTAAGGCAATAGTTCACAGAGTTTCATTGATTACTATTGCATGTCCAAACAAAATTCCTTTAAATGACTCCCAATAATTAATAATGATTAATAATATGAAGGGAAACCAAACCAAGTTCCCAATTTAGCAAAATTATATGAAAGCACTTCCTTTCAAGGATCACGAGATCTCAAATTGGACCTTTTTGTCATTTTGATTCATAATTTAATACGAATATCCTAGAATTTATTATAGACTCATCCCATTAACATAGAGACTAGGTTGATTACTTATCAACAAGAAATTATGTTTGTTTGCATTGATATATTATGACCATTATCATATAGCTCAATCATAGACATCAACAAGCCACAAATGAAGTACATGTGACCTCATAGATCTTACAACATAGATATATCCTTACCCTAGCCATGAATAGTACTCATCTCATACTCAAAATAGCTAAAAAAATCATTTATGAAGTCAATCAAGAATCTCACAATTAATCTAGACTAATAATAATTCTAATAGATTCAACACAACCTACCCAATAGATATAATAACAAAACCATACACATAATTTATGCACAAACTATGTATGATATATCTAAATTAATGCTATCATAGCTCCTCACATAGTTTCCATCTGATATATTTGATACAGGTCTTCTACAAATGACCTTAAAGCAACATTACACTATTTGCATGACATTCATTAATACCATAATACAAGATATGGTAATAACAACAATTGTCATGGTACAATGTAATAACGTATCATAGATGTCAAAGTATACAATGATATTCCACCAGAGCTGATCCATGCAAAAGTAAGAGCATACACCAGGTATCCAAACTGTTTGACACAATTCCTCATGGAAATGCAAAATATTTGACAGAAATTCCTTTTCCGCATCCATACTATCTTCCTAGACTCTATTCTGAGTGCAGGCACACATGACACACTTCTATTTTCTTAAATTAAAAGTTTCTAAAGACTTTTCAACAAACCCATCTTGAGCATACCCTGTTACCAGGGCGTTTCCTGATGCCATTTTACCTTGAGGCATTTTGTCAAACAGATCATGTGCTTGGTTTATGTTTCCCATTTTAACAAATTTATGTCCACCCTACATGTGAGAGCAGAGAGAGATTGTTGATTATTAATTAAACTATCACCAACCTTTTTGTCTTCATTTGTGATTTCTCTGGTTAAAATTTCACCCACACATTCCACAGCAAGTTTGGGAGGGAAAACTACAGCATTGATTAAAGTTTAACAAAGATCATAAGCAGCCATAATGTTTCGTTCAAAGTTTAACAGAATATATTACTTGTAATACCATGCATTCAAAAATGATGGATATTTGACTATATGCCTCCTCCTGCTCTTTTCTGCTCTTCCAACGCCCTACATTCTTCAACAGTCACACCTTTTCTCCTCCTGCCTTTCCCTCTTAGCAGTGGTCGCTCCTCTCTTGTTAAAGTCCCCCATGGTTTCACAGAATAATGAGAATTAAGGGTGACTGGTTCAAGCTCCACACCCTTCCTTATCCTTTCCATGAGCTCAAGCAGAGCTTGCTCAAATCGAAAGCCCTTTCAACTGTAGATCAACCACAATGGAGTCCCTTGCAGACATTTATAAGGAGAGGGGGACACCATTCTGACACAATGACGTGATGAACAGACCCCCTTCCCTAGTACAATTCTTCAGCTTGTGGGCATGATGTATTGCTGAATGCCCAGCTTCAGTACTTGTCCATTACTTGGAAAATTTGCTCAAAATGCATATAATATAAAGTAAACCACCCATCAGACTGTTCTTATTCTCCATGTTATAGTTCCCACAGACAGAGAAATCCAATAACATATTTTATTCATCATTTGAATGAAATCGAATAACATAATTCATCTTTTCAGCAGTGCCATGGGTGGAATTCAACAACACTGAGCATTTGAGGATTTGTTTTATTACTGGTTGGCAAAGCATATGGAAGAAGCATAAACCATGGCTCTGAGATAATAATCTAATTTGCATGGCGACATGATAGTCTTCACAAACTTTACAAGTAAACATGAAAGCAAATCGCTTTTATCTGCTCTGGCCATTGAATTAGTAAACTATTATTTTTCCTTTTGAATATCTCCAATCACATGATGGATGGTTATAGGGAGTACACTAAACAATACCTTGATTGGAGTCAAAGTAATAGGATGATTAGGGTATGACTTGATGGATGAGTTGGAATTTTTAAAGAGAAAAGACAGTTTTAAATTTAGAGGATAAATCGTAGATCATAAGACAAATTACACATTCTTGTGTTAAACTTGGTGCACAACTTAGATATATTTTTTTTTTATTTATTTCATATTCGTTTATATCTATTTTTATGCATTTGATCTTGTTTCACCTTTATTTGTATTCATTTTGATACATTCAACATTAATTAGCTATTTGTTCATCTTTACACACTTTCATATGTATGTTGTTTACCTTAAAATCTCCACCTTTCTATTTTAGGTCAATTAGAAGTACTTTAAGATCTATCTCAAGTAGTGCAAGATTATCATCAAATTCAAAATTTTAATATTCAAATTGTGACTTTCTTGCCCCTTTTTTACAAGTCTTTGTGATCCAACTTGATGTATATTTACATAATTAATTATCATATTTTAGTATTTAAAGACATTCATTTGTGCAATTAATTAATAGTGAATGATAAGGGAATGCTATGACAAAACAAGGAACATTCACTCTAGGAACATTTCAATTTGGAGCTTAAAAAAATTATTTGTCTGCATTAAAATTACATAGGCCATCTACAAGTATGTACATATTGTTTGTAATCATTTTGCTCAAAGACATAAAGCTAGTTCAAAAGGGGTTGACCTAGAAGAACTTGACTTCGGTGGATTGATAACTTCTCCGCAAGTATTTTTAAATGCCCCTATCCTTGTGAGCTTTCAAATGTCAAAAACTACAACAAAATGGGTTTTAAAAGTCTACTACCTTCTAGGCCAATCCCACAAGTTATAAAACAATTTCATATATATTATCATTCCTTTGGTGCTTGAGTTTAATCTCAACTTGGGCTCGAGTCTTACCCATAGATTTCTAAAATTGTTTGAACAAAACTTGAGATATTGAACATATTGGGAACATTCATTTATGTACCTTGGTGACTAGATTCTATGCAACATCGACATTTATTCTCCATTGTTATTCTTAAAGCTAAGTACTCTTATTAGTTTAATTTAAATTTCTAAAACAATATTTCAATTTATCACCCTCATTAGCTCATAATAAAATCTAAAATAATTTTATGCTTATTCAAGTTTACATTTATTTAGTTAAGCTAGGTTTATATAAAAGATCATTTATTTCGTGACATTTTGGTGAATTTAACATATTTACACCCCTGAGGTTTTGCCTTAGGGCTTATCCTTCTTTACCATGAATGCTTTTAGATATTTATTTTTAGATTATTTTATTATATTTTAAATCTCTTATAGTTTATATTCCTCATTGATACTTCATACCTATATTTTTTCTTTTATAATTAAGCTTCATTTGTGTGGCTTTTTTTTTTCTCAATCCACCCACGCCAAGATTAGGCCTTTCAATGTTACACTTTCAAATTTGATATGTTACTATTTTTTATTTTTAAATTTAAGAGTGGTTTATATAGACTTACTTTTTTATCTCTAATATCCACATTGTTTTAATTATTCAATGAGCTACTTGAGATCCATAACTTCCTTTGAGAAGAATTGCTCATCTTAATCCTTGTATGGTTACCCAATCAAATGAAAATAAAGTATTTTTTTTATGCTCATCTTTGAGAATGCTTTTGATGATCATCTTAAATAGGAATATTATGGTCATGATGCTCAAGTAGATAAGCAAGATCTCACACTTAAGAAAATATTAGTTGATGCACTCACTCATATTGAATCTCATCATTAAATTGCTATTATCTTATATAAGGCATAGATGATGCACCTTTTGGGACACGTATTTACATGGAATTAGATCCTTGATAGCCTCTTCTAATGGTGTATCCTTCCATCCGTCCTCTTCTTCCAAGCCTCTCCATATGACTGTTACCACTTGCATAACTACTACCACTCCCATTATCGCTACTAGTGTTACTCCCACTAAGACCATACCCATCTCTAGTGGTCCCACTACCTTTAACATTCCACTTACATCTCATCCTTACATCCACATGCCTACCATTTTCATACCTTCCATTCATGTGTCACATTATCCCTCCTTCCTGCCCTATGTTTCATACTATTCCTATCTCTCATGCTAATGTGTCTAACCCATCTCATAATACAATCCCCCCTTCCATGGATATGTCAATTCCTCTTACCAAAAATCTTCATTTTACCTCTTCTATTATCTCACACACCCTTCAAGCCAATCTTATCCCCACTTCCACCTTGGATACACTATTGTAATGTGGACATATTAAGAAACAATCCAATTATTATATAAGGATTATATTAAATATACTCCATGACATCACACACACCCCCACTTTTTAAGTTGTTAAATATCCATTTTCTTTTGGGTTTATTGTACCAAGATTTAAAATATGCAATAGAAAGGGTGATCCTAATGTCTATTTTCAATATTTTAATTCAATGTGTTTAGACTTTGCATGTGAGGATAAGATATCAATTTCCTAAATTGTCTCCAAAAAACTATAAAGGATTGTTCTCTTTAGTAGTTTATTATTTTCCTTCAAGTTCTTTGCATTCTTTTGATGAGGTAGACACTACTTTTCTAAGGTATTTCACATCAATATGGGAATGAAATTCATTGCAAACGATTTTATCAGTTGCACCTAACAAATTAATGAGCCTCTTAATGATTATATCATCTAATTTCAATCATTATATAAAAATTTAAACCCCATTTTGATGATGATGAGCTTAAAATCATGTTTCTTGAGGGACTTCTTACTGTTACTAATAAAAATGTACAATTGAGTATCCATTTTTTCTTTAAGGATAAATTTAATATAGGCTAAATTTATTATGCCAGCCAATACACTCAAGGATGGATCTACATTGTCTTCTACATCATCATACTCTTCTAAGTTTGAAAATTTTCACATATTTTTAGAAATTAATTATCTTAAGGAAACCAAAGAAAATGTGCACCAAGTAGCCAATGTTTATATTTTCTCATCTTTCAAACAAATTTCTCCTAGAACATTTACTAACTTACAAGAACCACTTGTTGATTTTCTTCATAGTTTGTTGAGCTCAAATTTGATTTCTCTTTTTCCTGTTTATTTTTGGATCCTACTAAGATTCTTTGAAAGAATTATAATGAATGAATTTTGTAATTATCATAAAATCAAGGGACATCATATAAAATATTACATGAGATAAAAAAAAAGATACAAGATCTCATAGATAATAATATTCAATTCATGTTGAGAAAGTTAATGATAAATTAGATCTTGTAGTAGTGTCTTTAAACCAAAAACATAAATTCATATTTAAACCCATTTCCTAGCCATGCTAATAATGTTGAGACACAATATGTTATGCCTCTATAACATGATAATTTGAATAAGAATCATGTTTATCACATGATACATCACATAAAAATTCTTTCATGGGAATGATGTATTATAGGGATAGTCATGTTCCCTTTATACTCTATTGCTTACATTTTCTAATGGAGATGTCCCAAAAATAAATATTATCCATGGTCCACTATGCATTCCCAACCATCTTAGATGCACTTTACATACTTAGTTTCTTATTGACTACATGCCAGTACAACCTATGTAGTGAGGAACTTTTATTCAATAGTCATATTAAAGATCAAGGTTATGCACATTTTGGGATATCGTTAAAGATTACTAATGTAATTTTCATTAATGCATTTAGATGCATCATTCTATGTTTGACAATTGGGAATAATGAATAATCTATATTTATGTCATATTATCCCATCTTTTGATGGATTTGGTGTATTACTTGGAGGATAATGGATTGAATGATGTAAATTATTCCATTGGTTTTGCATCACTATGTTAAATTTATACATGAACCAAAGGTAACAAAAATTGAAAGGGCTCGTTATAATCCAATATCATATTCATGTCACTTTATATTGTGCATATTTATAAAAACACCTCAAGATGTACCTTAGAAATGAGATGATCTTCTACATGATTTATAAAAAGTGCACTTATGTGGGAAATCAAGAATAATTGTAAGAATAAATAAACAATCTCATCCTACAAAACTTAAAGAGCCTCAAGATGCATTTCCTAAAATAACTAAGCACAATGGTCCTGACATATACTTTTCTTCCAAAGATAAAAATGCGAAACCAATTTATTATGTGCCAATGAAGGAAGAAATAAATAAAATAATAATTTTCAAAAGTATACATTTCTTACTAAGACTGATAATTCATGAATTCCAAATAATAATGTGATGATACAACCGATGCAAAATTACTCTACACAACTAGGTCATAACAAAAAAAAGAAGAAAGGATAAATATAAAAAATAAATGTGTCATCAATTAATTTTACGTTTTAAAACTATACAATGTTTTATCAAGAAGAAACCAATATAATTAAAAAATCAAGTAAAGATGAAACAAACACTCTAACCAAAGAAGAAGATTATGATGATAGATTTTGGGAAGAGGATCATTTTAGATTTGTTACATGATTCATCAACAATGCTATATACTACATATTGATCTACCTATATTTCTTGTTTTTATTTAATAATTTTTTATTTTCCTTACACTTGGATTTTTCTTAGTATGCCTTGTTTGTATATGTTTTCTACTCTCATTTTACCTTCTATATTATGCTTCATGATTATTCATCCCTACTTCAGGATATATTTTTGTATATATCCTATAATGTTCCTCTTGATGCTTTCTTACATTTTCCTTAAGTACTTATATTCCTTTTTAATGCCTCAATTCTATATTTTCTCATGTTTACCACATTGGTTATTCATCTAAACATATTGATTCCTACTTTTATGATCTTACATTATTGCTTTATACATATTTATGCTTCTTTTTTCCACTCCCTTTGTTTACTTATTCTTCTTATGTTATCTAACTATATGTTTATGTTTATGCCCCATTTTTCATGATCTATACTTTCCTTTCACATTTACCTATATGCTTTCATGGATTATGTCTTTTGATCTTTCTGCATGATTTATGATCCATGTCATGCTTATCCTATCTAATTATCATGTGATTATTTCTTATTTCCCATGTTTTCATATTCTATTTTCATTTCCCTAGCATGTTTCTAGAGCTATTTAGTTAGATTGAGGGCACCATTCCTTCACCATATTATTTTATTCTCAAATTTTTGTTCATGTTTCTAGAGCCATGCATATTTGTATGATCATTAACTTTCTTATAGGGCCATGTTTACTTTATGATTGTATTATGTACATGAGTTAACCTTATATCACATTACTCAATGGTTATCTCCTACATGTACTTACATGATACATACTTTTAATTTACCTATATTAGGGAAACCTTATCTTATGCACCTTGATTATTATCTCCAATTTTTTTGCTACTCACATTTTCCTACTTGTTTGTCACATGAGGCTATATCTATATTCTTAGATGCTTATATCTTAATTGAATACCTTTACTTTGTGTGAATGATTTATCCTTCATTTTTGTGATGTGGGAAAAGGGATCTAGGGTCTAAATCACATCTTTCCTAACATCATTAGAGAGGAACCAAAATTTATCAATAAGACCACTTGGCTACTATCCTCAATGGAAGAGCCAGAATGGTGGATCATGGTTTTGTAAGAGTTGAAGATTAGCTCTATACCCAAGACCACCTACAAAAGTAATGTATTCCTTCCACAAGAGAGTATGCAATAAAATGAGATTTCTTGATATTGAGACCTATCAGTATGATGACGAGGTATGAAGTATGTTACAAATGAGTATAATGAACTTGATTATATATGAAAGGTGAGGAATGGGATTAAACATGATTATGACATGTATCTTAATCCCGTGAAATGTGACAACTAACAACCTAGGAATCAAGCATTAAAATCTAGAAAGATAAGATCTAGACATGCCAACTAAGACTTCTACAAGATATCTTATATCCTAAGTAAACTTAACATTTGAATAAGTCCCCTAAGTCCCTAGCAAGATAAATTTCTAGGTACATAACATATATTCACACCAAAAACCTCCTTAAGTGCAATTTAGGGAGAAGATTATTATGAAAATGATGCCAAAAAGATGCAAAGATGGGTCTCAGTTAGAAGGCCATTTTAGGTACTAATGTACATAACATGCAAAAATAAATCTCTCACAAATGGAGAAAAGGAGAAAACCTAGTGAGAAAAAAATCCTCCCTAAAAGAGAGAAAAGATACAATCAAGTGATGAAAGATGGAGGACTCCATGATACCCCCAAAGTACACCACCCATCACACATAGAAATTACAAGTGCCCCCTATAAGATGGAAATAGAGAGACTATGTAGCCTCGGGCCACAATGTATAATCACCTGCAAAAATGGTAAGTGCCTGAAGACAAAACACAATCCAATGTTGACAAACAAATTGTCTCCCTTTTGGAAGAAATAAAACCAAGTACAAATGTAGGAATGCTTCCCATTCTAGACAGGAATTGAAAGAAAAAAAACATAAATATGTATGATGATGTCTTTGAAATATTTTCATGTGTCTCCTTGTCCAGTGAATTTGGAGATGCCACACTCAAATTAGGTACATGCTCAATCAATTAAGAAGGTGACAAATAGCAACTATGTGAAAAAGAATGCTGAACAAGATCCAAAGACAAAAATGGTTTGATAATAGTTTTGAAATGACCATCATAAAAGAGGAGAGCTAACCCCTCAAATGTGTCCTCCAAATCTGAAATGTGAGACTCCACAAACAAGGATGCAATTTTTGATAAATAGGAATCCTTATCAGGAAGAAAATGAGATACATGTAGTGAATCACTGAAGTTCTCAATGAATCACCAACAAATCATGAATAGTCCTACTTAATGGTCCAATTATGGGAGCCTCAATCAATGACTCTAGACAATGACAATGACTCTACACAATGAATCAATGAAGGTGAAGGTACATCAATTGCTTCTGAAGGAGAAGAAGGATCATTTGAATAAACCTCATCATCCTCATCTAAAGATTCAAAGTATTCCAAATATTCAAGCTCCCATATAGTCTCAAGTCTCATGATCATAGGGTTTCCAATTTGAAAAGTGAAGAGGCATAAGATAATCTGAAATGGGATCATCTGGGAATGGCTAAGTATCAGGATCCCCATACATCTCCAAAATTTTAGTCCAAAGAGTATGAGGACACTCAAAATGATCAATAACATTCGAAATGTCATCATCAACATGCATTACAATAACTCCAAAGACATGATCCCTTTTGCAATTCCAAGAAGATTTCTTACTAGCTATACTTGTAGGGGGAACAAGACCATACAAATGTGGCAACAAATGAATCCATCATAGATGTTTTATGATGTCATCTCTCCATTATTTATATTTTCCCCTTTTCAACATAATTAGGGAAGGATGAATTGAAAACTTCATAACGAACTATGATAAATCTCAAAATTTACAAAGACATTAACCTTCAACAACAATTAGAAACCCCAAACATGATGTATACTACAAATGAATCCTTCCCAAAATGACAAAACCTCTCTAGGAGTCAAGATGTCCAAGTAATCATACGCAATGCCAAATTTGTAAAATACTGAATAAATAATATTTGGGACTGAATCTAGAAAAAGCACATGGGCACAATGATAGAGCCCCTCAATACCTTTTTGATGCTACAAAAATCATGAAAAACAAAGATCTAGGCAAAAAGTTATGAGCTTGAAGGTCCAAATGAGAGATGTAACTTCAATTGGAAATAAAATGTACCTGTAGAAAAATCTAGCAAAATGACCTACACCACTACGAAGTACATGGAACCAAATTCTCGTCGATATCTTGTTTGCAAAATTTCAATGTCCTGGAAAAAAGTTATGCTTTGGAGAAAAAAGGTCCAATTTGGGCACTTGATAGGCTAAATAGGGGCAAAAAAAGCCCCTTAGGGCTGGCAGTTGGTCATCCATATGACCGCAAGTTCAGTAGGTGCAAAAAATAAATAATGCTTCTTGATGGGCGATGATGGGTCCCCGTGCTACCATCAGGCCTTAATGCCTGACGCCAAGCCCTCAGATGTGAGGGGCTAATACACTAAATCAATCACTAAGCTTTTTAAACCACCTAAAATAAAAAAAATATCAATTATTTAAGTTTTTGACTGAGCCAACAACTGTGTAGTCAGAGTATGGATCTATAATTGAATATTGGAGAAAAATAAAATATTTTCCAAAAATATATTTCAACTGCAATTTTTTAAAAAAGGCCGAAAATATAATGATTTTTGCTCAAAACTTTAGCCTGAAATGATAATAGTAAAATTTTAATTTTTAAATATTTTTTTTTGCAAAATATAAAATTGTATCGCCAATACCTAGGGGGGGGGGGGCTATACAACCTGGTTTGGGTAAAAATAGTTGCCGCAAAAAAACCTGAGTTCGAACATAGGCACATTTATATGAAACTTCCATCTCTCAGGCCTTCTAAACATGATGGTGAGGTTGATTTGGGTTCAAAGTGTGCCAAAATCTCTACTACCTTCGAATCTTGAAATCTTCAAACCCTTATAATTTTGGCAAAAATGTCAGATTTAGATGAAAAAAAGATGATCTTGACTTTCTCAACTATTTTGGACTAAAAAATGAGCTTTGATTTCCTCCAACATGAGCCAAAAATGACCTGCAATGAAAACCCACATAGAGAAACCCTCCAAATTTGATAAATTTTTCATGTTTTTTTGATTCTTAGGTTCACCATATGGTGCAAAGGAAGAGTATATTAAACTACTAAAATAACCTATATCTCTCACTAGTAATAGCTCAACCCTCATATCTGAGAAGGTTTTTTCAAGGCTTGGATCTAATACCATGTAAGAGTTGAAGATTAGCTCTATACCCAAGACCACCTAGAAAAATAATTGATTTCTTCCACAAGAGAGCATGCAAGAAAATGATCTTTCTTGATATTGAGACCTATCAATATGATGATGAGGTATGAAGTATGTTACAAATGAGTACAATGACCTTGCTTATATAGCTATGCAAGGTAAGGAATATGATTAAACATGATTATGGCATGTGACAAATAGCAACCTAACAACCTAGGATTCAAGCATTAAAAGCTAGAAAGATAAGATCTAGATAGGCCAACTAAGACTTCTAGAATATATATTATATCCTATGTAAACTTAACATATAAGTCCCCTAAGTCCCTAGTAAGATAAATCGCTAGGTACATGAAATAAATTCACACCAACACCCCCCTCAAGTAAAAATTAGGGAGAAGGTAATTATGCAAATGATGCAAAAAAGATGCAAAGATGGGTCTTGGCTAGAAGGCCATTTTAGGTACCCATGTACATAATGCAAAAATAAATCTCTTACAAACAGAGAAAAGGAGAAAACCAGTGTGACAAAACTCTTCCCTAAAAGAGATAAAATATAAATCAAGTAATGAAAGATGGAGGACTCCATGATACCCCCCAAGTACACCATCCATCACATATAGACATTATAAATCCCCCCCCCCATAAGAGGGAAATAGAGAGACTATGTAGCCCCCCCACAATTTATAATCACCCGCAAAAATGGTAAGTTCCTGAAGGAAAAACATAATCCAATGTTGAAAAACAACTTGTCTCTCTTTTGGAAGAAACAAAACCAAGTACAAATGCAAGAATGCTTCACATTCTAGATAGGAATTGAAAGAAAAAATCATAAATATGTATGATGATGTCTTTAAAATCTTCTCATGTGTCTCCTTGTCCACTGAATATGAAGATGCCACAATCAAATTAGGTACATTCCCAATCAATGAAGAAGGCGACAAATCGAGACTATGTGGAAAATAATGTTGAGCAAGATCCAAAGAAAAAAATGGTTTGACAATAGTTATGCAATGACTATCATAAAAGATGAGGGATAACCCCTCAAATGTGTCCTCCAAATCTGAAATGTGAGACTCCAAAGACAAGGATGCAATGTTTGATAACTAGGAATCCCAATCAAGAAGATAATGAGATACATGTTACATGGAATCATTGGAAGTTCTCAATGAATCACCAACAAAAGATGAATAGTCCTATCGAATGGGAATGATGGGAGCCTCAATCAATGAATCTGCACAATGTATCAATGAAGGTGAAGGCACACCAACTTCTTCTGAAGGAGAAGGAGCATCTGAAGAAACCTTGTCATCCTCATTTGAAGATTCAAAGTATTCCAAATCTTCAAACTCTCACATAGTCTCATGATCATAGGGTATCCAATCTGGAAAAATGAAGAGGCACAAGAAAATATGAAACATGATCATTTGGGAATGACTAGGTATCATGATATGCATATATCTCCCAAATTTTAGTCCAAAGAGTATGAGGACACTCAAAATGCTCAATAACATTCACAATGTCATCATCAACATGCATTGCAATAACTCTAAAGACATGATCCCTTTTGCAATTCCAAGAAAATTTCTTACTAGTTGTACCTATAGGGGGGAACAAGACCATACAAATATGGCAACAAATAAAGCCATCAAAGATGTTTTATGATGCCATCTCTCCATTTTTTATAGTTTCCCCTTTTCAACATAATCAGAGAAGGATGAAATGAAAACCCCATAACAAACTATGAAAAATCTCCAAATTTACAAAGACATTAACCTTCAACAACAATTAGAAACCCCCAAACATGATGTATATTGCAAATGAATCATTCCCCAAACTGAAAAAACCTCTTGAGGAGTCAAGATGTCTAATTAATCAATTAATTTTCCAAATGTGAAAAATATTGAATAAATAACACTTGGGTTTGAATTTGGAAAAAGCGTATGGGCACAATGATAGAGCTCCTCAATACCTTTTTGATGCCTCAAAAATCACAAAAAATAGAGATCCTAGGAAAAAATTTATGAACTCAAAGTTCCAAAAGAGAGATCTAGCTTAAATTGGAAATAAAATGTACCTATAGAAAAATATGGAAAAATGACCTACACCACTGGGAAGTACATGGAACCAACTTTTTGTCAATATCTTGTTTGCAAAATTTCAATGTCTTGGAAAAAAGTTATGCTTCGAAGAAAAAAAAGGCCCAATTTTGGCACCTGACAGGCTAAATAGGGGCAAAAAATAAGCCCCTTAAGGTTGGCAGTTGGTCACCCATGTGAAGGCTTCGGTAGGCACAAAAAATAAATATTGCCTCTTGATGGGTGGCGACAAGTCCTCGCGCCATAGCTGGGCCTTAGCACCTGATGCTAGGCTCTGAGATGCAAGGGGATAATACACAAAACCAATTGCTAAGCTTTTTAAACCACCAAAAATTTAAAAAAACAATTTTTTAATTCTGTCCACTGAGCCAACAACTGTGTAGTCAGAGTATGGATTTGTAGTCGAATGTTGCAAAAAAAAAATTCCAAAAATATATTTCAATTGCAATTTTTTTTAAAGAGGACAAAAATATAATAATTTTTGCTCAAAACTTTAGCCCAAAATAATAACAGTAAACATTTATTTTTAAAATATTTTTTTCTACAAAATATAAAACCGTATTGCCTATACCCGGGGGGGTTGTATGGCCTGCCTGAGTAAAAAAAAAATGCCTCAAAAAACACTTGAGGCTGAACATAGGCATATTTTATATGAAACTTCATATCTTGAGCCTTCTGAACATGATGATGAGGTTGATTTGGGTTCAAAGTGAGCCAAAATATCTACTACCTTTAGATCTTAAAATCTTAAATCCTAATCCCTTAATCCTTAACCCTAAGCCCTATCCCTAAACCCTAAATCCTCAACCCTTGAAACTTAAAACTTAAACCCTAAACCCTATCCCTAAACCCTCAATCCTCAACCCTATACCTTAAACCCTAACACTCAACCCTCAACCCTAATCCCTATCCCTAAACCCTTAAACCTCAACCCTTAAACCCTCAACCCTCAACCCTCAACCCTCAACCCTCAACTATGAAACCTCTAACCTATACATTATACCCTCAACCCTAATCCCTTAAACCTATACCTTAAACCCTCAACCCTCAACCCTCAACCCTAATCCATCAACCCTAAACCCTAAACCCTCAACCCTCACCCATCTACCCTATAAATTAAACCCTCAAATCTAATCCCTCAACCCTCAAACCCCAATCCCTTAAACCATCAACCCTTAAAACCTAAAACCTTAACCCTTAAACCCTAAACCCTTAAACCTCAACCCTTAAACCCTAATCCCTTAACCCTCAACCCTAAACCCTATCCCTAAATCCTCAACCCTCAAACCTCAACCCTTAAAATTTAAATCCTAAAACCTATCCCTAAACCATCAACGCTATACCTTAAACCCTAAACCCTAAACCCTAAACCCTTAAACCTTAATCCCTCAACCCTCAAACCTAATCCCTATCCCTAAACCCTCAAACCTCAACCCTTAAACCCTCAACTCTCAAACCTCAAACCTCAACCTTCAACCCTCAAATGTAAACCCTCTAACCTATACATTATACCCTCAACCTTATACCTTAAACCCTAAACCCTCAACCCTCAACCCTAATCCCTCAACCCTCAACCCTTAAACCCTCACCCCTCACCCCTCTACCCTATACATTAAACCTTGAACCCTAATCCCTCAAACTTATATCTTAAACCATAATCTTTTAACTCTTAACTCTCAACCCTTAAACCCTAATCTCTTAAAACCTCAACCCTTAAACCCTCAACCCTTTAAACCCTAATCCATTAACCCTCAACCCTCAACCCTATCCCTAAACCCTCAACCCTCAACCCTTAAACCTTAAACCCTTAACCCTAAACCCTAAACCCTCAACCCTCACCCTATACCTTAAACCCTAAACCCTAAACCATAATCCCTCAATCCTCAACCCTTAAACCCTAATCCCTCAACCCTCATCCCTATCCCTAAATTCTCAACTCTCAACCCTTAAACCCTCGAACCTCAACCCTATACCTTAAACCCTAAACCCTTAACCCTTGACCGTAACCCCTCAATCCTCAACCCTTATCCCTCTACCTTATACATCAAACTCTCAACCCTAATCCCTCAACCTTATACCTTAAACCCTAATATATTAACCCTCAACCCTTAAACCCTTATCCCTTAAACCATCAACCCTCAACCCTCAACCCTCAACCCTCAACCCTCAACCCTAAACCCTCAACCCTTAAACCCTCAAACCTCAACCCTTAAACCCTAAACCCTCAACCCTTAAACCCTAAACCCTTAACCCTCAATCATTAAACCCTAAATCCTACACCTACAACCTCAACCCTCAACCCTATACTTAAGCCCTAATCTGTCAACCAATATCTTAAACCCTAATAGACCTCTACCCTATACACTTAACTTTGGACACTGAACCCTAAAAATTATCCCTTAACCCTCAACCCTGCCCTATACCTTATACCCTCAACCCTATAATTATGCCCTAAATCCTCAACCCTCATCCTTATACCCTCAACCTTAAACCTTGAACCCTATACCTTAGACACTCAAAATTGAACATTATCCCTCAATTGTAAACCCTTAACCCTCAACCCTATACCCTCAACCCTATACTTAAGCCCTAATCCCTCAATCCTCAACCCTATACCTTAAACCCTAAACCCTACAACCTACACCCTCATTCTGATACCCTATAACCTCACCCTTATACCCTAAACCATGAATATTGTCCCTCAACCCTACACTTTAAAACCTAAACCATAAAATCTCAACCCTTCACCCTATGCCTTATACCCTCAATCCATACCGTAAACCCTAAACACAATATCCTAAATCCTAATCCCTATACCTTACACACTTAATCTTATACACTCAATGAGATTAATATTATCCCTCAACTATAAACCCTTAACCCTCTACCCTATACCCTCAACCTATTACTTAAGCCCTAATCCATCAACCCTCAACCCTATACTTTAAACCCTAAGCCCTACAACCTCAATCCTCATCCCTATACCCTATACCCTCACCCATATATACCCTAAACCCAAAACCTTACATACATACATACATACATACATACATACATGCATACAAGCATACATTCATACTACATACATACAAGCATACACACACATACATACATACATACATACATACATACATACATACAAGCATACATTCATACTACATACATACAAGCATACACACACACACACACATACATACATACATACATACATACATACATACATACATACATTCATCCATATACATTTAAGCACACACACACACACACATACATACATACAAACATAGATACATACAAACATAGATACATACAAATATATATATACAAACATATATACATCAAACATACTTTTAACAAACTTGCACAAAAACAATTTCAAGCGAGACATAACACGAGTGTGTTATAAGACACTCACATTATGCCTTGATTTGGGAAACATAAAGCAAGACAAAACAAACACAAGAAAAATATAAAGCAAGACATAATGCGAGCACGCTATAACACACTCGTGTTATGTCAACACTATGCCATAACATGAGCATGCTATAACACACTCACATTATGTCTTGCTTTGGGAATATCCAAGCCTTTGGCTTGGATTTGCTTTATATTTCCAATCCAAAGGCTTGGAGTTCCTTTCCAACACCCAAAAACGTGTTTCTGAATAATCAACAAAATTTCACATAATCTTGTTTGTGCTAACCATCAGGTTTGCACATGTTTCAAGGTCGAACAAAACAAACACCTAGGTAAAGTTAAGCTCTCTCTTAGCTATTTGATGATGTAATTTTTTTCATATTTTGACTATGTTAAGGCTTTCATCTTTTATTTCTTTTGTTTGTGTGTTCGTTTTTGTTAAAAACCAATGTTTGGTATTTCCTACTTTATTTTTTAACTGTTCATTGAAATTTCAAATAAATTACATTTTCATAAACTAGATTCCATTCTACACATTAAAAAAAAATGATTTTTGATTAGTTTTAAAAAATTATAGGGGTAGCATGACCAAATTTCTATTTTTTCAAGACGTGTCTACTTTTAAAATTAGTAAACAATCTTATATTCATTAAAAAATTATCAAAAAAATTGGGCATAAACTACATGCTATTAG
This sequence comes from Sequoiadendron giganteum, assembly GCA_007115665.2. NCBI lineage: Eukaryota > Viridiplantae > Streptophyta > Pinopsida > Cupressales > Cupressaceae > Sequoiadendron > Sequoiadendron giganteum. The sequence goes on along the minus strand of CM021102.1, from coordinate 534,508,683 downwards.
CCAATTTCTCACCAAAGCAATTTAAAAAATACAAAAAAAAATCAACCTTTTGAGGGAGCCACACCAGATGCTATGTTATGTTTTTTTGACAAAAACAACACCAATTTTTGTGGCTCCCTTTTTTGAACCCCTTAATCTCTACCATTTAAAAAAAAAGTAGTTTAGAAAGTAGACTTGGAGCACTACGACCCTTGTTTTTGTTGCATCTTAAAATTTTGAGTGTAACTATCCTCATTTTCTCATCCAAGGTCAGTATTTCTTGATTTCAGAAAAAAAGTGGCCACTTAAGTCCCGTTTTTGATCCCTCATCTTTGTGCACTTACCCGCCTACGAGATACAACTTTGTATTCCCCCATTTGACCACTACCCATTGATCTCTTCTCAATCAACATAAGCTATAATATTTGATTGTAACATAAGACCTTTTGTTTTATGTTAAAGAACTTTGAATAGTTTTCATATATGTAACTATCATTAAATTCATATACATTAAAACTTATGATCTTGTTTTAAGGAATCTAACTATATAGAATGATCTTCATGTAATAAACATTTAAAATTTATATTTGAATTGAACTATTTGATATTTAAAATAAAATAAAAAAATAAAATATTCATTCCTTCTTTCGCTTTGAAATGTTTTTGTGTCCTTTTTTCATTTAATTTATTTTCCTTTTTTCAAATATGACACATGGTCTTATTCTTTGTCTTTCTTTTATTTCCTATCTCCTTGTAAGTAAAAATGCATCACAATAATATTTCCTTTCAAAAAATACCCAAAATGTGAGCTAGAAATTATTCTTCCCATAAAAAAACCCTCAAAATATAAAATATGCAAAGCCAATTCTTGTTTTTTAGATATAAAGCAATTTATGATGTTTTATTTATATATGAATATTTTGATATTATTTTAAATTGGCCAAATAACCTTCATTTAAAGGTATTTGTATAGAAATATTTTAATATTTATTCTTTTAAATTGACCAAAATGACCTTCATTTGAATTATTTAATAGGAATATTTTAAAATTTTTTAAATTGGTCAAAGGACCTTCATTTGATAGTACTTTTGAATGACCCTAGAATAACCTTTCCAAAAAATAATTTTCAATATATTTAATTTAAACATTATATTTATTTTTATTTTTTTAACTAAACATGGATATTTTTGTCAAACATCAAGGTCTCTATTCCACACACATGGAATAATAGAAAATAGAGAATTTAAAAAAATGTGTGCAATATGTATTCATGTTCTTGTTTTAATTTAAAAAAAGAAGATAATTTGGATATATATAAAAAATATTTGTGTTATAGAATAAAACTATGTCTAGATTATAATTAATCTCACATCAAAATTAGTAATAAATAAAATATGAAACAAAAATTATAGATTATGTGCACACACACACACACAAACTATATATATATACTATGTGCAAACACACACAAACTATATATATACTATGGTACACACACACAAACTATATATATATATATATGAGCTACATACAAAATCTCAAAAATCACTAATTCACATCATCTTCAAATTCTTAACAATTTAGTTGCTATATGTAATAGAAAGTGAAAATTTGGTTTGAAATATTGATTTCAACATCTCACTTTGATAAAAAATTGGGACACATTATTGTAAGATCACCCCATGTACAACAAGAATCATATGTGTATTTAGGAGTTTCATTAAATACGATAAATAGTATGTTGGTAAAGATTATTGGATGTATTATCCAGGATTTGGAAGTTAGGCCTAAACCAACTTATTAATTTTTGAAACATAGAAAAATAGGTTGGGGGTTCAAAACACATAGGTTCACCAAACATTGGGTTTTATACTAAATTTCGAATGTTTCACCAAACTTACTATACATAGAAAGGGAAAAATGGGGTGTAATGAACCTACCTATTTTATATTTCATTTGAGAAATGAGATCCTCCAAGATAGATTGAATTTTTAGCCCTTGGGCGAGTCAATTCTATGAAAGATTTGACAATTTCATTTGTGGACAGGGTAAATATGACTGAAATGCACTCTTAGGAGACAAATGAAAAATGCCTAATGATCCCAATTACACAATGTAACACTTGAATCTTCAATTTTAAGCATAACACTAAGAGAATCCATAACTTCTCTTCAAATTTATGAAGTCTAAATTGTTATAAACATGTCATCAAAAATGGTGCAAGGTTTCCTTCTGATTGAAACAACAACAAAATGATTGAATAGGGGTTTTGGGAGAAAGATTAAAAATACCAAATGCATTCATTTAGGACATGAAAATGGTGGATTTTATAGATGAAATGTAAGACTAATAGAAACAATAAAACTTCTGGAAAATCTGGGAAGGGAAAATACTGTGCACCTGTCACAAAACACTATTTCTGGAAGCTATCCTAGGACTCATTCACCCACGGGCGAATGGGTCTTTCTAGGGCTTTCCAAAATTGATTTTTGGGTCCTCTGCTCATGTGTTTGCACTTCTAGATTCTCTGGGTTTCATAGTTAGATAATCAAAAATAAATTCGGGATCTGAGTTTTGGTATCTTGACAACAAAGGTGACAACAAATGCAACTTTGCAATTTTTCACTTTTGAGATCTTCAACTTTTCTTCAACCTATGAACCTACACATACACAAGAGGGGAATTTTTTTTTTTTTTAGTGGATGGGGGTTTGCCTTGGTCAAACCCCGTTTTGGTAATTAAACCTTGAATTGAAATGAAACATGAAAGGAATGATGAATGAACAATACAATGTTGCAAATCACCAAACCTTGAATAAAACCCATGGAAATATAAAATATTGCATGATATGCCTTCAATGGATGTGGATTTTGATGCTTGAATCTTACTTTGAATCTTTGACTTGAATGCTTGGATTAGATCTTGAAACCTACATCACAATGTTAGCTACAAAAAATGTATGCATGATTGCAAAAGAATCTGACATGATGCTTGAGATCTTGAATGCTGCAATAAATATTTGATAATTCTACTCTTGAATGCTCTTGACAATAATCTTGGCTCTTGTAATTGATCTCTTAAAAATCTCTAGTTATTTCGATAAAATAACCTTGTATTTATAGACATTTATCCTTAATTTCTCAAAAATTAAATATTACAAGCCAACATTTGAAATTTGAATTTGGGATGATAAAAATACTACCAAAACATGTTTTAAAAATGGGTTCAAAGGTCTAGGGAGGACCCATTCGCCCATGGGAAAATGGGTCTTAGGTCCCTATTCCTAAAACACACATTGCTCAAGGTATCTAATTATGTGTTGGCATTAATTATTGTTGGGATTCCCTTTCGGAAAATATAATTTATCAAGCTTGTAGATGTAAAATAGGGCTTATTAAGGTGCGCATAATTAAGTCCATTTTAATTAAGAGGGCTCAAAAACTGTGAAAATATAAAGGGATACATTTTTCAACACTAAATTAAGGCATTATTAAGTCCATTTTAATTAGGGGGGCCCAAACAAGTGTGAAAATGTAAAGGGATGCATTTTTCTACACTACACTTTTTCATCTCATAGCTTCTTTTGAAAGATTGTAAGACATTGGATAGAACAATGGAAACAAATACCACATTTTTGCACCAATGAGTTAAGTTCATACATGATGACAAAGTAATTAAAGTTGACTTGAAGAGGTTTTGAGTTGAGAAGGAATTTAAATATGTATTCATTTAAAATGTAAGATAGTAGCTTATGGACTTCCTACAATTTCAATCTCTTAGAACAAAAAGTGAAGATAGCAAGTGAGGGAAGCTTGCCAAAAAGTGAGTGAATGGAGTAGGAAAGGAGACTTCTTTAAATTTACATGTCAAGTGAGGCACGTAGTGTTATTTTTTTTTTATAGCCAAAAGTACCTTAAGTTTAGAAGAGTAATTTGTGGGAAAGAAATTATGTCAAAGTAGTTGATGTAGTAATTTTCTAATAAATAATGAACAATGGAATATATTTCTATCCAAGTATGTTGATGTTTGGCTACCATAGTCCTTCAATTGCATGAGTGATTAATGATTTTTATTTTGGAACTAACTAAATCATCATAGTGATATCATATGAGATAAAAATCTAATTTTTTTGAATATAATTGGGAGAAGCAAAGTTGAAGTTAATTTGAATTTGACTCATTGAGAAGAAGTAATTAGAATTAGGTTAGTCCTAGTGTAGTCACTACAGGATTTGATCCCAATTTTCGATGGCCTTTCGTCGGAATCTTGACGATACATTGTTGGTCGGCCGATGAATCACAGAAATCAGCGCCGTCGCTCAAATTTCGTCTACATCCCAACGGGCTGCAAAACGTTGACCTCACGATGCACGCTCGTCAGAACCATGATGCACACTTCATCAATCGCACGACGAACAGTACCCGGATGACAAGAGGCATACCTTTTCCAAACCATCAGATTAACAACATAAGTTCATCGCCATTACGACACAGGTTCGATGTATTGCCAATATCGTTGAGAGATCAAGATTGTTATAGCGATCAAAATTGCCTGAGAAGATATATCGGGAGGACTGGATTTTGGTCTCAATGATGAAGTTTCATCAGCAAGATACACATATTGTCTCATCGACAAAGCATGAGGGAAGTATATCGACAAGACATATATCATTAGAGTAAGTTCTGGATGTCTACCCGACCAGCTATGTGACGCCGTTAAGAATACATCAGCAGGAGTCTTGGCGACATAATCTAGATTGAAATAGCGAAAAAAGTTCGTCAAACGTGCGATGAAATAGGCAAGTCATTACGGTGAAATTTTGCTGGATACATTGCAAATTCGTCAAACGCTTTTTGCGGTTCGTCGTACATTCGACGAAATAGTGCAACTTTAAAAAAAAAAAAAAACTATTCGTTGAAATGTAGGCATATTGTTGAGAGATCAAGACTGTTATAGCGATCATAATTGCCTGATAAGATATATCGAGAGGACAGGATTTTGGTCTCAGCGATGACTTTTCATCGGTGAGATACACATCTTGTCTCATCAACGAAGCACGAGGGAAGCATATCGGCAAGACATATATCATCGAAGTAAGTTCTGAATGTCTACCCGACCAGCTATATAACGCCGATAAGATTACATCGACAGAAGTCTTGGCGACATAATTTAGATTGAAATAGCAACAGAAGTTTGTCGAACACGCAATGAAATAGGCAAGTCATTACGGTGAAATTTCGTCGGATACATTGCAAATTTGTCGGACGCTTTTTGCGGTTCGTCGTAAATTCGACGAGAAATTGCACTTTTTTTTTTATAAACCTATTCGTTGAAATGTAGGCATATCATTGAAAGATCAAGACTATTACAACGATCAAAATTGCCTGAGAAGATATATCGAGAGGATTGGATTTTTGTCTTAGCGATGACGTTTCATCGGTGAGATACACATCTTGTCTCATCGACGAAGCACGAGGGAAGCATATCGGCAAGACATATATGATCGAAGTAAGTTATGAATGTCTACTCGACTAGCTATGTGACGCCGATAAGATTACATCGGTAGGAGTCTTGGCGTCATAATTTAGATTGAAATAGTGACAGAAGTTCGTCGAACGCGCGATGAAATAGGCAAGTCATTATGGCGAAACTTCGTCGGATACATTGTAAATTCGTCAGACGCTTTTTACGGTTCGTCGTAAATTCGACGAGAAATTGCACTTTAAAAAAAAAAAACTATTCGTTGAAATGTAGGCATATCAGTGAAAGATCAAGACTATTACAACGATCAAAATTTCCTGAGAAGATATATCGAGAGGACTGGATTTTTGTCTTAGCGATGACGTTTCATCAGCGAGATACACATCTTGTCTCATCGACGAAGCACGAGGGAAGCATATCGGCAAGACATATATCATCAGAGTAAGTTCTGAATGTCTACCTGACCAGCTATGTGACGCCGATAAGATTACATCAGCAAGAGTCTTGGCGACATAGTTGAGATCGAAAGAATAATCATCGGGGAGACTCACCACGTCGGGGAAACTATAGAATATCCTAGCGATACATGATCTCTTGTCGATGATGATACAAATGGATCAAAATACTTATCGGGGTGACTCTGGGCGATATATAAAAGTAGTCAAGTCGGCCAGGCCTTAACAATGTAGTATTGATGATATGAGGCCTATTTGTAGCAGCAATAATGATAACTAATTTCTTGGATGTCATACAAGCCATCTCCATCAACAGAGCTTTGAAACCAAATCCACACACAACACAATGTTCATAGTGAAAAGTTAGCACTTTCTTTCATCTTTGTAGATTGGTTTGATGCTTCAAACGATGCATTTCTTATATTGAAAAGTGCATTACTTACCTTATTGAGCTTCTCGTTTTTTTGAGAGTAGTTTAATAATCTCTACTTAACAAGTCCAACCACGTGAAGGTGGAAGCTCATTTGGTCCTCCCCCCCCCTCACATCACTCTCAATTCCCCATACCTAATCATATAACATTAATCATTCATTCATCCATTAATAACATATAACATTCATTCATTCATCTTGCATTAATAACATATAACATTCATTCATTAACATATTCACATTCATTCATTCATCCATTAATAACATATAACATTCATTCATTCATCCATTAATAACATATAACATTCATTCATTAACATATAACATTTATTCATTAACATATTTAGATTCATTCATTAACATATTTCATTTTTTCAGTTTTTACATATTATCAAAAATATGGCTGTCATAATATGATTACAATCACTTTTTTTTTGTTTCTTTTTTTGCAGCTAAAAAAAGCTGAAGTGGAGTATCGTTTTCAAAATCATCTGTCCCCCCTTGAGTTGTTCTGAGCTCTGCTCATGATCTTAATGTATGCCTAGTCGTGTACTCACAACCGCGTGGATGCGGCTGCAAGGGGGGGTCTACTACAATAGCAAAAAAATGTTAAATTGATATGTTTTATTATTATTGTTACATGTATTTCATTAATTAAAAGAACATCAGAGTGGTGCTCTTTACTTGATTGGTCCACATCATGTTCCTGATATTGTCTTATAGCCTCATGCTCAACATGTTGAACACCCTCTAAATCTTGATCTGGAGTTGAAACACGAAATATTACATTAATTAATACACCAATTGCAATGAAAAATGTTTAAAAGAACATTAGAGTGGTCCTGCTTACTTGATGGAGCCACATCATGTTCTCGATCTTGTCTAGCTTGATCATGCTCAACATGTTGATCACTCTCTACATGCTCTAAAGTTGAAACACGAAAGGTTACATTTATTAATACACCAAATTCAATTAAAGATGTTTACTTGTATTAATCCATACTGCATTTTGTATAGCACATGAATACATCTAGTACCGGGATGCACACCATGGCCTTCATCGGCAGGTTGCGCTCCACCCTCACCAGGCTGCATTCCAATGTCATGTGCAAGATTATCATTGCTTATCTGTGTAAAACAAATAGGCACATTATTATGGTGGAAATTAATATTGAACAGATTGCACAAGTATTCAATTTGAAATAAACTTTATTGAGTTTATTTACCTGCGTGTTGGATGCAGTGGAAGATTGTGTTTGCCCAGTCGAGACAGTCGAGACTCTTAGCTGTTCAGTCAGAGCTCCATAGCCTTGGTCGAAGGCAATCTTTAGGTCCTCTTTTGTGGGCACTCTGTTGAAATCAAAGCCCTGCATTTTTGCATGCGATCATGAATTTTTCTTCTATGGTGTGATAAAACCAAAATTGTTTGCAATTTATTATTTGGATGCAATATTTCATTTATTGATACTTACAAATCATGCGGCTACTTTCATATAACCACCAGAGCCAAGTTTGTGTTGCCCGTGTTTTTCTAGTCTTGCCTTTGTTTCCTTCGATGTGTTGGGCAACCTATGCAAAATTTGAAATACGTTAGATTATGTAAAAATAAAGATTAATCAATCTATAATTAAATTGTTGATAGTATCACATACCTTCCTTGGCTCGGTAGTATCTTTCCTTTCTTCTTTTCAGCCTTCTCCTTTCCATCCGACACCAAGTCCTTCCACTCCCTTTCCAGAATCATGGGGGGACGCTCATACTTTCTGTTCTTCTCTAAATGTGACCTATATTGGTCCCTCAAATACTTTAGATAGGTACCAAATTTCTTAAGGACCTTGGTTCAGTTGAATGTTTTATCACCAAACAACACAACTAAACGGTTAATGAGCTCATCTTTTAAATCTTGACTTTGGGCATTCCACCGTGTACATATGGTGGGCCTGAAGAGCTCCAATGAAATATCACTTAGATGCTTATAAAAAACATAATTTCCTACACGAGCAGGATGCATAATTAGAAACTCAGAAGGGCAAGGTGTATAATTAGAAACTTAGATACATGCACGAATAATATAGCAGAAATGGAGGCGCTCGCATTGGGATTGGAAGTTTGTATAAAGAAAGGAAAGATGGGGCAGGGGGAGACGGGAAAGAAGTGGAGGTTGAAGCTGGGGAGGAATGCACTAGCAGCTCGTAGCACCAGACCAAGGCAATGAGCTACTTCCTAGGCAATGCATGGGATGTATATTGGGTGGGCATAATCAACAATGACATGAATGCCTTTGCAAGGTTTGTTCAAAATGAGGATTGGTTCAACAAAAGGAGAATGAAACATGCAGTAAAGCTGGGGTACACACTGGGAGTAGTATATAGTTATGTAGTAGCATAAAGCATGATAAGCATACAGTCGGATATATAGTGGCTATAAACAGGAAATTATAATGTAGGCAAATATTGCCATTTTGTAAATCAATATAATAGGGCGCTATCCCCACTATTAGCACTTAAAAAAAAATAAAAAATAATTAAAACATTTTAAAGTACCTGAGACCTTCTCTATCTTTATGGGAAGGAAATCTTCGTTCATCACAAATGTGACCGACAATGTTCCCGTACTAGTAATACGGGAACATCCAGGAAATGTTGCTAAAACATCACCAGTAGTAGTGGCCTCTGCATCCATAGGTACTGACACATGTAGTGGCATGTGTTCGTTGCCAGAAGGTGGACTACCAAATGCCTGCATGGTATTTGTTGCCGACATTCAGATGATAATATAGGCACAAATGATGTGTTGTATGCGTAGAAAGATCAGGATTGACACTTGTACCATCCCCTACTTCTCGGGAAACACTTGCAGTACCTTGATCACAGCCAGTAGCATGATCATGAGGACGCAAATAATCCTGTAAAAACAACACATATTTTAGTTCATGAAATAAAAGAGTACAAAATATAAAACCATGAATGAACTTATGTTATAATTAAAGATCTCATGACAGCTTACTTCCAAGTTTTGTGCTCTCTCAGACAATATTTTAACCCTTTCTCTTATCTCATCTGTTTGAGGCACTACGAATACCAACTGAAGGATTTCTTGATTGCATTTTTTTTGGGCCTTCCTCATCATATCCACAGGGTTTGTGGAAAATGCAATGTCATCATCGCATAATAGTGACTGCACCTCCATATGGATGCTCTCCTGTACTGCTGGTGCCTTTCCCCGATCAACCAACTGCAACAAGAATATTAAAAACATTATCAAAATTAACCCAATAAACTCATGAAAAAAACATAATAATAAAACATTTTGCTCGTATCTAATTTGTACAATTACAATGAGGTAAACCTGTTGGATAGAAGCGCCTGAAGATGGATCGCGATCTGTGCTCTGGGCCAGAGCCTTCCTCGTATGATCAATGTCCTGCTGTGATAAAAATCAAATATAAAAAACATTACCAAAATGAAACCAATAGACTTACGAAAAAAAACATAATAATAAAATGGTATATTGGAGTCATTAATTGGAGGTTGGGTAAAATGGTATATATATAGTACATACCACCCCCATAGTAATTGTGTTTGTATCTAAGTGATTCAAATTGTAATCGATTAGCAACTCTTCCCTTGCAGTTATTGATTTTATCGCACATACGAATACACGATTTCCCTCTCGTGCCTCGAATATACAAGTGGGTTGCTTATTTGTTGACCCAGGTCATGTACTATTTATAAAACCTGCAATATTCCCTGATGCTTTTGGCCTCCTGTCAATGTACCTAGCCACTCCTTTATTTTGATCCTTATCTTTTAGTTGTATATAATTTGCTGATAGTGCATACCTACGCATACTTCGTGTATATCGAACCAGCTACATCCAATCTTTGTAACTATAACAGGGTCCAACATACTCCATCAACTCAATAACTTTGTTGTAACAAAATTTTATGCCATCCATGCAAAATAAGCCCAAACCATGTAATGACGATGGTGCTATGTGATATATCCTCTCGTTGACACAAAGATCAATATTTATTGGAGGAAGTTCCTTGGGTACCCATTGTTTCCGTAGATGTTTGTACCTCAAGGGCACCTCGATGTCGCCTATGCTCTCATCATCATAAGAACATGACCCCCCTTCAACAAGAAAAAATTCCATGTGTTTACGAAATTTTCTTCTAATCTTTTGACCTCTAGTTGATCTCCCTCTTTTAGACCTACTATATGTCTCGCTTTCCTCTTCTCTTCCTGAATTTCCCTCGCTTGAGGAAGAAAAATCTAACAAATACCTATTTTGTGGTGCCTACACTCATAAGGATGTTGGATGAAGCTCTTTCATGGTGATGTGATCCGAAGGTGACATTATGATTAATTTATCATTTCATCGCTAGAAATTAACAGGTTATAAGGTAATCAAGTCTTGATAGATTGCAAGTTATTGTTACTACCATCCAAATGTATCCATCACAAATCAAATCTACTTAACGTTTTAACTCCCAAACTTTGTAACAAGTGTTAAATGTGACTATGGTCCACCAGTTACACAACCAAGGAGTCAAATGTATTCTCTAATTGTAATCAAAGGACTTTTGCTCTTCATTCAAGTAAATAAACTTGAAGGGAAACACCACCAAGTGGTTTATTGGACACCTACATGCATTTTTTATTCCACTTCTATCATATTGTATTCCCATCCCATTGCAATTGTTGGAGGAGTTGATATTATTAATAAACAATAAAAACTATTTTTAATAAATGATATAACTCACCAAATAGTAGAGGGAATGTACATGTTTAAACAAGTTAAAACAATTGTTGAAGATCTCATGTAAACCTGTCAAGATTTATGGTAATGGTTTTCAATTCTTCTTCAAGAATGAAGCAAGAGGGAGCTCGAGTTTCAGACAAAGTACAAAACCTCATTTGTGCAAATAATAGAAACCCAATACAAGCATTCATAGTCGTGGCCATGAAAGATGTGTCAAGAGATAAAGCCATGGCCTTTTGATAAGAAGTTTTATAGAATGCATGAGCACTTGGTGGTGATAGTAAGGAAAACAATGTGCACAAAATAATAACCCTCATTTGTGTACATAAAATGAAAACCCTCAAGTTTTCCATAGGTATTCAAGGTAGAATCACAAATTTTAAAGCTTCAAAATGCATTTGCATATAAAACCTAGGCCAAGCCATAAACAAAATGGAAAGCAAAGGGATAATTTGTTGTCTTTTCAAGACAATGAGATGAAGAAGCTCGGCCACAAAGTGAGAACAGAGCCCTCAATACCTGCAAAGAATGTAAAGTCATGGCCATGGAGTACAAAGAACTTCTTTATTTGCAATTCCAAGTGAATAATAGAAAAGAGGAAAGAAAATTCTCTAGCTTTTTCTAAAGAGGTTGAGCAAGCATGAAAAAATGCACAAAAAGACAAAATATATTCATCATTTTGGCATAGTAGAGCTCAAGAACAAGCATTTTCCTATAGATATTGAAAAGAAAATCAAATTTTATGCAGACAAAAAGCTTACCCAAGCTCATTTTATCGATTTCTCATGAAAAATGCATACAAACTCTAGTTGAAACCTCCATGGAAGACCAAGTTAAAACCCTGTATTGACGACTCTCATAGTTCCAAAAGGTTGCAATGCAAAATGAAAATGCATTGAATGTTTGGTTCTAGTTTTGTCACTAGGGTTTGAAAACCCTAGGTATGTCGATAACTCAAAGGCATTTTTTCTTTGCAATAAAAGATTAATACCTTTGCCTTATGTTCATATACATAGAAATTAGGATGTGTCCCCTTAATAACTTTGTATTCTGCATTGGCTTTCCAAACATGGCCGAGTCATGCCTTATTTTGCATAAATGTGAAACCAATTTGAAAATTTAAGCACATTATTAAAGTGATGAAATTATAAATCACTTTATTTAATGTTGTGTATGATGCAAGATAAAGATGTGTTTTCCTTCAAGATATGGTCAAAGGAGATAGTTAAAGGTTGATTTGTGGTTTATTCCAAGCATACAGGGGAGGTTGGAGGAAGTTGACAAACAAGTGCCAAGAATATAGGGGTTATTTTGACTTGGTTTTGGAGGGAATTGAGAGCATATTGGAGCAGTTTTGGGTGCCTTTATCATAGGAGAGGTCAAAGCTTGAAATTTTCTTCATCCATGAGCCTTTTGGAGTTGTTTAAGGGGCTTAAAAATGGGCTTTATTGTTTTACACGACCAAAGGAAGTTCCTATCTTTGTGCAGCGTCTTTGCAAGCATAAAGTAACTTTAAATGATAGTTTGGAGTTAGTTCTTTCTTCTTTCAGCAAGTATTGTAGCTCATTTTTGGAGCTTTCAAGAAAAAGATAGCATTGCAACTCATTTTCACAGACTTATACTCAGTTGTATTTTTACCTTTCAATCAATAAAATCAAGCTATTTTTCCTTCTCAATACTGGATATTGTGTGATAACATGAAATTATTGATATTTCCTTGTGATGATAATATTTATCCTTGGTTCTAGTCTAGTTTCTCATAGCCTTTATACAAAAGTGCATGTTTGTGAAGGTCATAGTTTGTGTTCTACCAGTTCTATGTAGGATTCAATTGTGAAGTCAAACATTCGAGCCTCTAGGAGGATCATTTGTTGTTCCACTTGAGTTTTTCCATAAACTTCAAAGCCTATCTATGAAATACTTATGTAAAACATGTCAATACTGAGTTATCTATATTGCAGTGAGTTTTATTGATCACATTGTGTGTCAAAACAACATTATAAATCCTTAATATTTGGTGCATCACGCTAGGAGTTAGTTTTATTTCATGTTTCCTCCTTACCCTTTTCCCAACAAGTAGTTTTAGGTGAGTACCATAAGAGCCAACTTACTCTAGAGGTTCTTTTCTGCTTTAGGTAACCCGCAACCTAGAAAATTCCCATGTTTCACCAATATGTTAAGTTTTGAAACTTAGGAGGGGTACAATATTGAGTGATAACAGTTATTGGCATGCTTGGTGGGACTAGTATGATGAACTTCTCATCAAAATATTGAGAGATTTGGTGTTTTTCTCAGTATTATTAGCCTTTGGAGGCAATATAAACAACACCATAGTGACTCTAATTACATATCAATTGGTTTTAGTAGTCCAAATGCATGCAACTAATGAGGTTGGTGCTACTTGCAAGTTTTCTATTATTTGAAAGTATTTTCTTAGCATATGGTGACTCTATTTGGTTTTCTAACTCACATCCTAGTGTTTCAAGACCCTGTTGTTTATATACATTCCAAATTTGTTATCTAGACTTGCCTATGCTTCATTTTTTACCCTTGCAATGTCTAGTTATTAACACCATAATGTTTATTCTCCTCCATTTCATGAAAATTCATGTTTTTGGCCTCCAAATAGCCCTTCTCCTCAATGCAATCATCATTGCTAGTAGGAGCATTTTCAAACGGCTCTTGCTTATCCTTTTTTGTAGCATATTCATGCCTATAGTCAACCTTGTGAAACCCATTATGCTCTAAATCAAACATGCAATCTCCCTAGTCAGTCCCAAAATGATATTGATTTGGGCAACATTAAGAGTTTGTTGTTGGATCTCCAAAGGCAAATTTCAGAAATGGATAGAGAAACACAATATAACATGCAACAAGAGGAGTTGTTTTATCATATTTCTTGTTATCAGCAAGAGTCAAAAAATAGAAGGGTGTATGAGGAAGAATGCTTGAACATGCAAGTTGCAACCAAAGAAGAACAAATAAAACAATTGCTTGCACAAGTACAGACGTATGAAACCCAATCAACCTGTTGCATTCATAGTTTCAAAATGCCAAATCTTCTTGAGGCCTTTCCTCTCATACCAATCCAAAACCAAGAAGAGGAAAGTGTTGTAGAATCTAAGCCAATTAAAATTCCAAGTTTTAAAAGTTTTTCTTCAAACCAATAGGTGATTCCTAACCAAGAGAATCCTTTTCAAATCCCCTTACCAGTTGAATCTAACATGGACAACTATGATGAAATTTTTAAGTTGGAAGAGCATGTGTTAAAAATCCCAAGCTTCAAGAAAATCACTTCTTCTCTTCCTCAAGAGTTACCAAAGCCTCCTATACTAGCCAATCCTCTATGAACACTCCCTAAAGCTTTTGAGGAGTTGCTCAATCATTTCAAATAGGAGGAGGTCGAGCTAGTAGTGAAACACGAGTTTTTGTTTTCAATTAAAGACTCAAAACTGATTAAGGATCTTCCTCGAGTGGAAAGAACTTGTGAGGTCAGTTATGAGGAGGCAAAAGAGATATCTATTGTTTATAAGCCTATGAATGGTGTGAATAATGAAAAATCCAAACTTTTTCAAGTAGAAGTCGAGGGTGATTAGTTGGAAAACAAGGTACAAGGAAACTAGATGGGTTAGAAGGAAGAGTTGATCTTCTCATTTGATGAGTTGTTTTGTTTTGTTGATAAGGATGAAGATTCGAAGCAACAAGAAGATATCAAACAATTCTATGAGTTGCTGGTTAAAGAGCAAAAATCAAACATGGATCAAGAGGAAGAATATGGTCTTGATGAGGAGTCTATTCTCTCAAGTCAAGAAACTTATCATGAAGTTGATTTGCAAGATCTTAGCTATTTGGAGGAACTTCCTTTCTGCTGTACAAAAGAGCTTAAGGTTGGTATAACAAATGAAAGTTTGTTGGAAGAGGCTACTACATTGTTTGAACATTTACCTTCGCTCATTGAAGAAGAAAATCCTGATTTGGAGTGTACTAATGAGGATTTTGAGCTTGGACTAGCTGTTCCTAAGAGCCTTCCAAGAGCTGATAGCTTTGATGAGTTATTAGCTATCTTAATGGAAGAGGATGGTCCATTGACCATGGATGAGGAATCAACATGGAAATTTATCATGCAAGGTGAAGGTAATGATGTTATTTCTAATCATTCAAATAGTCTTCTCTCTTGTCTAAACTTAGCCATGAAATAGTACAACCATAAAAAAGGTAGAAAGGTTTGAAGAATGTAGTCATGATAATATTATATCAACCTTATTGGGTTCTTTGAAAGAAGAAGGAAACCATGAAGTTCCAAATCAATTTCTTGTACCACAAAAGCACCATAAGAGTAAGATGAAGGATATGATCACACCAAAAGAGGAAAAAGGAAAAACCAATCTAAAGCTTTCAAGGGGATGTTCTATTAGGCATCTAAGTAGGATGGAAACTAGCAATGCATCAGAAGTCATTATTGCACCCAAGTATGAGGACTCTATTGAAAGAGAGCATACCCAACTATCCTATCCATTTTAAGATAACATGAATGGTAAGTGGATTTGTGGATTTGTTTTCTCCATTTATGAGGCATTGCAATAGTTGGTTAAACATATATCATTTCTTCATTTCCTCTTTGATGCTCACAAACATATGGAGCATTACAAGTTGAAAAGAAAAGGTAGCTACTTTCATGAACTAGTTAATGGTTTTATTTAGGTATTCCTTTCCTCAGTTAGTCTAGGTTAGGATAGTTTTTGTTTTAAGTGAATAAGTTTTGTTTGCACAGTTAGTTTGTTTTGAGTCATTTGGTAGCTTGAATAAGGTTGGTAGGTGTTATGCACTATTTTGGACGAGTTACAACATTATGCAAGACTATTTCTCAAGTCTTTTCAAGTTCCAAGAGTCGACACCATCCCCAATGGATAAGTTTAGGCAACTGGTCAGGATGTTTAGCAGGAAAACATATAGAAGATGTCACCATTTTTTTTATACCTAATTTAGCTTCTAATTCAATCAAGTAAAGTTGGGATAGTTTTTGTAAAAATAAAGATAAAGGTACACATTCAATTCTACTAAGTTCCATTCATATACACAAAAGTATTATCAAATGAATTGCAGTTCATTATGCAAATGTATGCAAGAGAAAGATTGCACAAAATTTTCACAAATGTCTTTTATTGATAATTACAAATGTATGGTGTCCCACACAAGTTGGGGGAATAACTATTTCAATACAATATAAGACATAAACTATACATTTGAAGAAATATAAAGGAAAGAGCATATGGAAAGAGTAGGGATCTGTCATTGCCTAAATGATGAACCCCAAAGTTGAACTGTTGCCTAAATGATACACCCCAAAGTTGAACTGTTGCATCATTGGAAAAGTATGATCAAATTCATCTATTATGAAGAATTGGTCTATGTGCCTCTAGTAAACAATATAAAAATGTGAAAGACAAAGCTATTTTATTTTTTCTGTCTTATCTTATACCATTTTACGAGAATGGGGGGGCCAATGTGCGAGAAGATCTTTGGAAACTAGGCATGAAAATTGCAGGTTAAAGAGAATGGGGGTGCCAAAATTATAGTACTCATTGTCCCTTGGTCATCGATTTTCCCTGAGTGCCCTCAACTTGGTCCTCGGCGTTGGTATTGACCTTGTTTTAGCTCCAAACTCTTCGTCAGCGCTAGTATTGACCTTGTTTTCACTCCTCCAAAGTCTTCCTCAGTGCTGGTATTGACCTTTCACTTGTCCAATTTGATGAGCTACAACCTGCTTTAGTTAGGTTTTAGATTATGTAAATTAAATTTTAAAAAATTATGGCGCCATTTAGAGTAGTGAATATAAAGCAAGAAAAGCCTATTATGGCGCCATTTAGAGTAGTGAATATAAAGTAAGCCAAGCCTATTATTGTCATGAGGGAAATAATAAAACTTCTAGGATACTTTGTGAAACCATTTTCCTTGGTTAAAGGGAGGCCATAAAATATACCTTTGGATTTTTTCAATCTTAAAATATGAGGATTTGCAAGATTCTTAGCAACATGAGTAATGGAAATGTGTGCAACAAGATTTTTTGAACACACATGGAATCTCCTTGCCAAAGAAAGGGGCTTCATAATTTAATATGATAATTTTTCTCAGCTCTAGAAATGATATGTTTCCTTAAAGAGGAAGGAGAAACCTAAAAGGTAAAAGAGATGCTTAGGAATCTCAACACTTCCTTATGATCAACCCCCTTCTATCCATAGGAATTGAACAAATTGGGCTTGGCTAAGAATGATTTCCTATAACATTGAGTTTTATGCCACTATATATTTGACCTTAAAGCTTTCCAGAAAATATCTAGGCATTGAATATCCTAAATAATGTCACGTTTTTCCTCCAAGAGAGTGAGAAAGGAGTCATTAGAAAAATGACCATTGAATAGTTGGGCTATAGAGTTATGAAAAGTAGCACCTTTAATAAGTTAGTAAGGTGAATTTATTAATGTTAATCTTAATATTCCAACACCCTTCGTTAAGTTTTACATTCCTCACAATAAAACATGTTGATTGAAACAAACAAATATATATAGTCTAAGCTAACATCATTTTATTTTTCTTTAAGTTCTCCCTCAAGAACATCATTGGCTCGAGTTATACAAGTCCACACTATGTGATCCTTTCTCTTACAATAATAACATTCATTTTTATTTTTTAATTATTATTACCTCATGAGTATAATACATTCTCATGTTGAGAATCAACTTTTAAATCTTGTCCTAATAGGGCCAAAATCACATCTTCTTGTGTTTGAGAAGTTATCGAATGACTGCCTTCAAAAGGCTGATGTAATATCCATCTCAACACCAAGGGCCCACCACATTATGCATTTCCAAGGAAAGACACGTGGCGCGCGCCCGTGATATCACAATCAATAAACACCTTGTATCTTTCTATCACATGAGGGCGAGCAACTGTTGATCTCCACCATCGGCAATTGTGTTCATTCATATTAGTCACCAGCACTGAACATAACCGTCAAGCAACTTTTCATCAAGATTATAACATCACCATCGATTTTGAGCATGTGGATCTTGGAGCCGCTTTAGTAACCTGTCATATAATATACTAAAACTCGACATAAATATTAAAACACTTTGATTAATAGTAATGTTATAATATTAATACATTATATAACAATATTATATTACATTATATGAATTATAATGATATATTTGATATATTAAGATTATATATAATCTATAGATTAATAGTAATTATATTAGATTATTAATATTATTGGTATATTATTAATAATATTAATATTGTATTAGATTAATAATAATTATAATATTGTTAAATGATTAATTATATTACAAATGAACACTGCTTTCAAATTCTTAGCTTTGAATGAATGGTTGAAGCACCAATGTTGAATGTTGCAACTCTAGTAGGCATGAATAGAAGTAGAGGAGATTGTTTGGGAGAAGAATTTTTTCTAGTGCTAGGTTATGTGTTAGGTTATATAGGGTTAGGTTATATAGTGTTTGAGCCTAGCCTCAAACACTACAATTAGGGTTAGGTTATGTGTTTTCTTTAGGGTTAGGTTTGGGATTAGGTTTATCATTATGGTTAGAGTTTAGGGTAATCCAAATCATAACCTAACCCTTTTTCTTGAAACCTTAACCTTGACCCTAGACCTCACCTTTATCCTATCTTTATAACCCTAACCACAACCAAAATTCTAACCCCAACCCTAACCCTAATTACCTAACCCTAAATATTATTTATTTTATTAATTAGTTGCATTCACTCTAATAAACCTAAACCTATCCCTAACCCTAACTTCATATCTAATCGCAACCATAACCAAAACTCTAAATCTAAACCTAACCATAAAACATAAACCCTAATCTAACCCTAATCCTAACATTATTTTCCTAACCCTAAACCTAACTCTAAACCTAACACTAACCCGAACACTAAATCCTAACCCTAATTAAATACCCAATCATAACCCTAAATTGTAACATCATCCTTTGAATTGGATACTACATCAAAAATTATGTGTTACAATCATTGCTTCCATTGTTGGCATTTTTACATTGGGATGCATATATTTTTAAAATCAACAAAATCTTTTAATGTCTTGCCAAAATTAATATTATTAATTGTAATATCAAACTTATAAACATGTATCCAATTTAGAACATAAATAAGAAATATATGGTAATAGTTTCTTCAAAAAACAAAGTGATGTGGACTACAAGGACTATAAGATATCCACAAAAGAGATCTACATTGAAAATATTGTAGGGAAATTCAAGAAAATACAATTGGTAGATGCAAAGCCAAATAAATGTGAAATTGTGTACTATAATGATTTTAGAATATACACATAATGGATTTGTTGAAAAGGTTTTAGAAACTTTCAAACAAATGCAATTGGTAGATGCAAAGAAAAATTCCACAACCTTCACCAAAATCCTTATTGGTTTCCTTAATATGGGAGATTTGGAACAAGGTATAGACATCCATCAAAGCATAATATGAAGATGAATTTTTTCAAATGTTGTGGTTGTAGATGCCCTTTTAAAATTTATACAGAATGTGGAAGGATAGAAAAAGCTTGTGAACTATTTGACAAAATGTCTCAAAGAATTGTAATCTCTCAATTTATTTTAGTGTCTATTTTGTTATACCCCATGTCCCAAATTGGGTATAACACAATAGACACTAAAACAAATTGATAGATTGTTATGAGGGCAGTGATGAGACTTTTCTAATTAGAGTGTATTCCATGAGATTACAATTATTCGAGGCATTGTGTCAAATAGTTCATGAGCTTTGTCTATCCTCCCACATTTTGCATAGATTTCAAAAGGGCATCTACAACCACAAGATTTGAGAAAATTCATCTTCATATTATGTTTTCCTTATGATTGGTTGACTCTTATACTAAATTAATATGTTCAATTTATGTTTCCTACTTGATCTAACTATCCACAAATGGAAATTTAACAGTGGAAAGATATGATCCTACTTTGGTATAAATTGTATATGCAATATCAAGGTATGAATTAATATGTTCAATTAAGAGATGTTAAATGAAATGAATAAAACTAATGTAATGTAAATAAGGGAGACCAGTGCCTTATTGGGTAAAACGGAGTCAAATGAAAGCCTTTAATGAATGGTTTCTATCTAGCAGGTCCTCTAATTGTTTGGCATATAACTATGAGTTTACAACTGGTATAAACATGTAAGAGTGTAATTGATAAACCCTACTTGAGGCAGAATATCAAATCTAATTATCTGATTCTTTTTATTGATCCAAATGGCATTCCCAGATTACTGTAATTTATTGAAAGGAATTTTAATTCTTCTTTAAAGAATCCAATAAACCAAATCACACAGAAACAACAAATGTGTACTGATAAATCAAATATATACTTGATACTTCAATTTAAACAACCAAGAAACATTTGATTGGAGACAATCAAATAATCGCAAGAATCCAACAAACAATTGATACCAGAATGAAGCCACTAAATCAATAGTCTTTCATTATCTCCTTCAAAGTTCATACATACAACATAGTCTCCTTGAATGTCATCATTTCTGAAAATTTAATGCTTATAGTAGTCTATCCTATTCTAATTCTATCTTCTACCCCTTTACATTTATCCAACAACGGATAGTTATACATCAGTTTGCAAAAGGACGTGCCTTTTCAAAAAGGTTTAAAGCATAAAAGGTTTAACAAATCCACTATTAACTAATTTCTCTTGAGCCACAAATGGATTGCAGACATATGCTCCGTATAATCCTGGCGCTCATGATTGTCGGCATCTCCCAACGCATCACGGATCACAATCTCCATCATTATCATTTGCTCATTTTGTTCACATGCTGCATCCAATATCACATCTTTCACAATGGCTGTCTCCAACATCCCTTGGAGTATTGTTTCACACTCACTTTTCTATGTAGTCACTTCCTTCATTTTCCCTTCATCATCACATAACTTGGTCAATCTATCTTCGGCAACCTCTGTCAATCCCTGCATATCCCCTTGTAACTCCTCAAAGAAATCCCTATGCCTATCCATAATACAATTGGCATTTTCAATCTCCTCATTACTAGTAGTGTCCTGCTCCAATTCCTCAATTCTTTCTCAAATTCTGCTATCCACTCTCCTGTGTTCCTTTATTGCATCTACGTACTGTGAATGTTTTCCCCAGAGTTTATTTAACCAAGTGGTTAAAACAACTTGCCTTTTTTTTATTATTGCAGCAAATGCATCCATTCTCCCTTGAGAGTATGCAGTTGACCCTTCCCAACGGTCTTTTTTCTGTGAACTCTCACCTTGAGTGAGCATCCTTGTTGGTTTTGTTACACCACCTACCAAGTCTTTCAAGCGTTCATTCTCTCTCAACATCCTCTCATTATTGGTTTTGTACATCTCCCTTTCCCTTATCAATGCTTGGATTTGGGCTTTATTCAACTTGACTATATTTATCCCAATATCAACAGTCACTACAGGATCAACCTCCCCAGCCTTTAGAGTCATGACATGTCCGAACGCCTTTTTAGTATCAATAACAATTGATTTCTTGTGAGGAGGATACAAGGCCCAAATCATCAATGTTTCATCATCAGGATTGTATCTTGATCCTGTGTATACCTCCATCACCTTCTCTATACTGAGCTTGTGGGTAGCATTGTTATCTTTTAAGAAACTATCAAAAACTAATGCAGAATTCATATCCAAACCTAGAAAAATCATAACACCTGCCTTCTCAAGCAGCTCCCTCCCCTTTTCAGGGGTCATGTCAATCATCTCTTTGTCTACTTCATCCTTTAAGATTTTTAACAATTGATCCTCATTCCCTGGAGTGACATTGTCAACCTGTCCCCTTATCTCTTTCCCTTTTTGCTTATATAAAAATGTCTTAAACTCCGAGGTCTTTATAAATTCATCATCTGATATGAAAGACCTATAGTCTTCATGTCTTGTATCTACATCCATGGTTTCCTCAACATCTATTTCTCTGGAAACATAGGCATACTGCTAAGTCTTCATTCTTGAAACTTTCCCAGGTGAGCTTTGTGGCCTGTCTATTTCTGAAATCCCCTTAATGGAGGATAACAACTCAGCATCCACCAACTCCTGATTATGTTTTTCAATCACAATTTCAGCTTCCTCTGCCTCCAGGTTTCTGATTATGTCATCAGATTTAAAGGGAACATGATGGTACCCTTGGAGATTTAATTTTTGTCTGGCAGAGTGGATATACCCTTCTGGATCAAAGTTCTTTCTCACTGGTGCTCTTCTCATGTTGTAGTGCAATAATTTGTCCAAAATCAGATCATAACCTTCCTTGGCTAATACAGTGAAATCACTAAAACACAATGTACTGGGCATAAAAGCATGTTTCCCATATGAACTTAAGTTCATAACACTAGAGTAATCCATTTGCCTTACAATTTCTAGGTATGAAATTCTATCCAGCACAGTTTTGGGCATAATGAAAGGTGTATCCTCAAAGCCATAAACCCTAATCATTGTGCCATTCTCTAAGCAATACCAATCCCCCCAGTTGTGGTTGATTGGTCCATTGTAATATCTAGGCCTAAGAAACCTTTTTACTTGTTCAAATAAAGAATAATCACAAGGATGGCTAAAAAATCTATACAAGGGTTTCACAAAGAATTCTTCAAAATGCAAGAAATTTGAATTGGCAAACCTGCTATCCCAAACAATAGTCCATAATTGAACAAGCAATGGCCTACCTTCCTTGTTGGATTATGAAATCCTCAGCTCCTAGGGCCATAAACCTAACTCTTGTCCAAAATACAACACTAAGTGCATCAATAGTGAGTAATTTCTGAGATGGAGAACAAAAGCACCACTCTTTATTGCCATCAAACCTACATCCAACTCCTTAAAAACATGTGAAACATAGTCAAATGATTTGGAATTGTGATACTGAATGTCTGCAACAATCACCATGGGCACAACTGCCATATGCTCAGGTACCTCCATCCCTAATACCTGTCCCACTGAGTAGTAAGTATATTTTAGGTAAGGTTCGAAGAGGTCTACAGTAAAGGGTGGCCCCTCACTGTCTTCCATTGGAGTAGGTTTTCCATGACACCTAATTCTGTGTAGAGGTAACCTCCACCCTTTATAAATGGTGCCCATCCTTCTGAACTCACTATCGAGCTCTTCACTCAGTACTTTCTCACTATATATTCCCTCCATTCTAAAAACCTCAGCAATTGCATTCTCAGATACATGTATTAATGGATTCCTTGGCAAATCACATATAGCTTTATTTTTCGAATCATAGTGTCCGGCCAACAATTTTACCAGTTCGACGTGTTATGCCTTGCATAACCACCCCATCTTTTGCCTTGGTTAAAATGGGTCCCCCTTTGTGTTTTTGTACTTAGTTGTTTTTGAAACAAAGTTTGGAGTCTAGTTTTTCCAATACTTTGTTTTTTTTTTGGTTTCTCTGTCGAAATCGGAACCGGAGATGAATCGGGTTCTAAAAGTTCTTTTGAGGCTTGTTTTTGGTTCTATCCCAACAATCTTTTCTTTGCCTCTGTTTTTGGTCTTTAGCGGAGCCGGAGTGGGAATTGGGATGGTTGTTATCAAAATTTGCAAAATCAAATTCGATTCCGATCCCGCCTCCGCTACTTTTTAATGTTTGTTTTGTCTCGGTTTTTGTGTTTTGTTTTATTAGGTTGATTTTTTACTTAACTTTTTGTATTTGTTTTGGTTTTGTTTTTAGTTGTTGGACACGGAGCCGGAATGGGAATAAGGTTTGAAAATTTTATAAATTTAAGATCCTGTTTCCATTTTAGTTCCGCCCCCGCCACTTATTGTCATTGACTTTTTGACTAAAGTTGCACTGCAGACCAGTGTTTGTTCTCTTACAGTTCCGACTCCGCCTTTACTGCATTTTAATGCATTAATGGTGGTTGCCGGTGTAGGTAGAATTTCACATATTGACCTTTATTAAGGGTTAAAGCCGATCATTATTGTTATTATTACAAGTCTAAGAGCGTGAAGAGCAATAGCAAAGTTCATTTGAGCAAATTGATCGAGATAGAGAAGGGATATTGTGTGCAAATCGATTCAGAAAGTTAGCTTGGGTTTGTTTGCGTTTGAGGTAGGTCTTTTATCTTTGTTGTGTTTGTTGTGTTTTGCTTTAAATCTGCTCGCATGTTCAATCATTGTGTTTTAAAGCAAATCTATGATCATCGATGTGATTGAATGAGCAGGTTCTTGTTTTGTCTTGTTTGTTTTGCTTTAAATATTTGTTTTCTTGTTTTATCGTGTCGTTTCTTTTTTTGGGCATTGTCGCTTTCACGTCTTAATCGTGATTGTGTCGTGTCATTTTTGGTTTGCAGTAGATTAGATTAGATTAAGGGTTTTTAATGGCGTTTGTTAGATTAAGAATCTACAGTGAGGTAGATTAGAGATTTTACAATGAGTTAGGGTAGATTAGATTTATTGTTTAAATTAGGGTTTCGTCATTTGGTAGAATGGCAGGGTTTTAATCCCATGCCCTAGTTTTATCGGGTTTGTTAGATTAGGGTTTTGTTGGTCTTTGCAATTAATTTAAATGATTACAAAATGATAGCTTAGAGTGACATTGATTCCCCATGGTCATATGAGTATGGTATTTTTAAAGCTCCTTTTCCATTTTATAGCGACCTAGGTCTAAATCATGCAGTTATGTTGAAAATGAATAAATTTGATGATGTCATGATTAGCATAGGCGGAGGCGAGATTGGAATGGATTTTGGACATAAGAGTTTTGTTTTACAAAAGTAATCAATTCCATTTCTATCCCATTTTCGATTCTGAGTTTTAAAAAGGTTTCCTTGAAGTATAGGATAAACTGGCAGAGGTGGGATTAGAACTGAGCTTGAACTTAAGAATTTTGTTTGCGAAGGTTATCAATTCCATTTTCATTCCGTTTCCGGCTCCACATATAGTGGGAAAGTTTTTTTTCGAAGTAACGATAACCAAATCGGGGGCGGAGGTGGAATGGAAATAGAATATGAAAAAATGAGAATTCGAAGAAAACCAAATCCCTTTTTCATTCCGATCCCGGTTTCGATAACCTCCCTGACTCCGACTCCGAGCCCGTTGGTTATTAGGTGAAGTTTCTATATCGATTTTTGCTCCGAGTCCACCAGTTTTGTAAAAGAGATTGTTTTGAGCTTCTGTCTGGTTCCGACTCCTGTATATGTGTAACAGGTATGTTTTAAAAGCATGTTTTATGATGATATCTAAAGATCTAATTAGAGGTTTGCATGCAGGAGAAAGATGATGGAGGAGACTTGGTGATAGATCGGCTTGTAGAAATCAAAGAAGAAATAAAAGCTGCAGGGAGAGAATTGATCAAGGTAAAAGGTATGAAAGAGTTTGCTGCAGTTGAGTTGGATCACATCAAATTTGAAGATGACTAGATTGATGGGCCAGATATGGATATGCTACAACAAGTCTTCACCAGTTATGATGAGTTCATGGCGGATCTGGCTTCACATGCATAAAATCTTGCATGCATGATGTTCTTCTTCCTTGCATGTCGCATGCATGATGATCTTCTTCTTTGCATGTTGCATGCATGCAACACTAATAGTCTTGAGGGCGCATGACTTCTTTTCTTCTATTTTCTATCTTCTATTGTTAGATCAAACTGAATGCATAATGTAAGAACTCAAGATCAAAGTTGATTTGAGTTTCCAAGAAAGTTGATTGTTCCTAAAAAGGTGGAAAGCCTAAGATAGAAGTGAAGTTCGAATTTATTTTGTATATCTATAAATACCAGATGGGTATCACATTGTAAAGGTTTGCTAATTGAGAATTGGATTGGCTTACCTAGTGCTAGGAGATAGGATTTTATAGAGTTTTGCAGAGATACATTGTACTAGATCTTTTTACAGTTAATAGAATTGTAGGTTTATGAAATATGGAGTTTGCATTGAATTGTGTTGTTTGATAAGGTTAATGAGTTATAATCCACCTGAATGCCAGTGATTGTGCTGAAGCATGATAGTTTCTTATGTGATGAAAGTCATTAGAAGAAACTAGGTTTAAAGATTATCTTGTTAAATTGTCATTGAATTAAAGTTATTGAAGTATGTTGATCTATAGTTTTGATGATGAATGAATGTGTGTTGTTTTGAAATCTTGGAAATACTTATGATATGCGAATAGTGAAATTGAATTAAGCACCTAAGATGTATACGATGGTACAGTCATACTATGGGTTGTGTCATGCTATGGTTTTTGTGATCGGTTAAGAAAACATTCATTGTTAAAAGTATATGTCTAGATATTAGATAAATTCAATTCATAATTGCTGATTTACCCCTTGGATCTATCTTTTTCTTTTATTTGAAACCCATTGATTTACAGGAACTATTTTGATAAAGAGAGTCATAGCTTGAATCCTTTGTTACCAGCACAGGCCCCTTGAATATTACAATTGCATGAACCAATTGAGTGACATCAGACAGTTGAGAACCAGCTACCAGGACCTTGGGAGTTAGGCTACTACATGTTGTCTTTATCTTTCAGGAGAAATAGAGTAGAAATATTTTGTTTTAATGTTGTTTGTGTCATTTTAACCATCAACAGAAATTGGCGCTAGAAGGAGGGCTTGAAAGGACAAGCTGGCTCGCGGAATATCTTTTTCACCGGAGGGATATGAGAGGGTGCTCATATCCTCTACTAATCGTGAACTATTTGAAGAACTTCAAACCCTGGTTAGATCAAGACCTCATGCTCGTAGGATAGAAATACCTACATTACCACCACCACTTACTCCACCAGGATTTCCATCGATTCCATCCACACCACCACCAATTCGGCCTTTATCACCACCACCTACCCAACCAATCCCACCAATGGCTTATTTTGTGGGTAATCCCTCCCCGTTAGGGACTATTCCAGGCGGATTCCATGATTTACCAAAGAACCCAAAGAAGTTCTGTCTGAAATACATGCATGGAGAATCAACAAGTGTAGAGGAACATATACAATCATTCAAAGATTCCTGCACACGAGCTCAAGTTGCTCATCAAGATGTGGTATGTAGAATATTTCCTTACTGTTTAGGAGATATGGCATATAATTGGTATCTAAATCTGCCCCAAGGATCCATTCTGGGTTGGATAGATTTAGAGAATTCTTTTATTAATCAATTTAGGGTATATGTAGACCCTGCCATACTATATCACCAATTTGCCACTATTAGAAAGGAGCATCATGAACCGTTGCCCTTGTTCAACACTAGGTTCCATAGAATGTATCGTAGGCTACAAGAGCCTTACCTAGTGCCGGAAGCCATGGCCATACAGGCATATCTGAGAGCTGTTGATCCTTTGATTGGTCCGTTCTTACAAAGAACTTATCAACCTGATGAGATTAACTCACTATCTAAGATTTATCATTTGGCTATCAAATTGCAACAACAGACAAATCTGCAACCTGGAGGGTTGGGAGTACTGAGATGTTCACTTTATCGACTTATGTCATTGAGACCAAGCAATTTGTTCTGGCGACAAAATAATATTCGCTATGATGTCTCTTAGATCTCCCCGTGGTGACATGTCTCACCAATATGCCTCTTCTTCGACAAGACAATGAGCATCGTCTTATCGATACCCTTTATCTCCGCATGCTCAATTCTGTCGGTGTAACTCGAGGGGTTGGTAAGACTTTTATGAACTCTTCCTGGCATCGTTTGTCTTACCAATTGAGTCCTCCTTTTGCTTTATCGGCAAGACCAATAGCGCTTCGGCTAGTGTTTTGAAATCTCTCTCCGACGACCAAAGTCTCTTCGATAGACTTTACTTTTCTCCAATCGACAAAAGGTAACTTAGCTCAATATGACCTTACACCGTCATGCCGATAAGTAATACAAACCCGCATTCTCCTAGTGTATAACTTTATCGGTATGACCCGTTTGATGTCTCGCCGATACGATAACATCAGTAAGACATTTCAAACCTCTGGTCGATCCGCTTGTTCAACGTTCACTCATCCGCTAAGACGTCTTGTAGTTTCCCCGACATCACAAGTCTCCCCGATAGTTTCTTTCTTTCTGCTTTTTTATCGCCATGACCTTCATTGAAACAACTATCGCCCAAACTTAATGAATCGGGCCAACAGTTCTTCACCTTACTCTGAAAGCTTTTCGTCTCATCGAGATGCTTACTTTATTGTCTTATGTCACCATGACCAAGTATTTATTTTGCTGACAAAACGATAGTCGTTGTGATGTCTCTTGGATCTCCCCACGGTGACATGTCTCACCGATACGCTTTTTCTTCGGCGAGACCATGCGCATTGTCTTCTCGACACCCTTTATCTTCGTATGCTCAGTTCTGTCAGTGTAAACCGAGGGATCGGTAAGACTTTTCGAATTCTCCCCGACATCGTTTGTCTCATCGAGTGAGTCCTCCCCTTGCTTTATCGGCAAGACTAATAACGCTACGGGAAGTGTTTTAAAATCTCTCTCCGGTGACCAAAGTCTCTTCGATAGACTTTATGTTACTCCAATCGGAAAAAGGTAATTTAGCTCGATGTGACCTTACATCGTCACACCGATACTTTTTGTCTTGCCGATAAGATATACAAACCCGCATTCTCTCTGTGTATAACTTGATCGGTGTGACCCTTGTGATGTCTTGCCGATACATTTAGGATATGTATATTATCATCGATGAGACTGGCATCAACTTATGCCGATATTTTCATGTGTAAAGATTTTAATGTCAGATGAAATTTATGGGGCGTTATGGCACAATTTTAAATTGGATTTTGGTAAAATATGCTATGTGAGGATTTTTTTATCTGCATTATGAATCTTTTTTGGGAGACTAATAATCATGAAGAAATAATGAATTTGTCAAAATTTGACAGTTCCAACAACATGAATGTTTGATGTTTCATGACAGTACTAGCATTTGAGTTATAATGGTATATTTAGAGCTCATGGCTCTCCTTTGTATAAACATATCACAATTTTGAATAATATAATCAAGGGTTATGGCGTTCATCTCACCGTTATGGTGTGTATGATTTCCATTTTTTCTTTAATTCAAAGATTAAATTAAAATGCTTGGATGGAGTCATAGATGGATATGTTTGTAAAGGGATTTGATAAGAAGTATTGAGTTAGGATAGAAATTGACACTGTTGTAATGCAATATTGTCAGAGATCTTATATGTTATGTGTTTGAACCTGTTATGGAAATCTAAATATTTGTGAATTCGACTCCCCAATAGTATATGGCACTGGCCTAAATCGTACGTGTTTGTAAGGTTCTGTGTCTATTTGTCTTAACTTAGAGCTTTCTGCCAAATTGCAAATTAAATGACAATCTTAAGTGGTGAAATGTCGTTGTAATCATCTCATGCTCCAAGTAGTTGATACTATTGATGCTTTTCTATTGTTTAAATTGATATATCAAGCATATATATATATATTTAGTTTATCGATACACATTTGCTGTATTTGTGTGATGTGATTATTTGGTTCTTTCAAGTAAAGATTAAACCCTTCTAGTCAATCACAATAACTAAAGAGTATTAATTGGATCAATAAGAAGAATCACATAACTAGGATTGTCATTCTATCTCAAGTAGAGTTTGGTAGTCATTTACTTGCACATTTATACAAGTTATAAACTACATTCGTGTGCCAAACACTTTGAATTATTGCCATCATAGATTACACTTTTATAGATCTTCATTAGACTCCATACACCCAACAAGGCAGTGGTCTCACACTTTCATCTTTTGGTTTATCCATTTTATTTTTTACATCTGTTAATTGAACATATTCTAATATAATTCAAATATAATTAAAATTAAAAACATCATAAATTAATTATGTAACCACATAAGTCAAATATAATTCTTTCAAGAAATTAATATCAAATAGATAATACAAATTAATGCCATTGATCTTCTTCTTCATCCAACTCTTTGTCTGTATCATCCGATCCAGATTCAACATTGTAAGGATTGGTCATATCATCATCATCGTCATTGATATCAGTTTCGATAATGTCATCATCCACATGGATATCATCTTCATGAACATTAACTCCTACATCATCATGATCTATTTCCTCCTCTTCGACATCTTCGTCAGGCACATCATCAACTAACTATTGATCCTGATCATCATCTACATCATCTTCTATTTCTCTAGTATCTTCTTCTTCCACCACATTATACTTTACCGGCCTTCCTCTTGGATCATGTCTAACAACATATGACCAACCCGCTTTACCTAGAACCTTTGAGTAAAATACCTGCTCACATTGGCTTGGAAGAACATAGGACTCATTTCCAGCTCGCTCAAAATACCTTGTATTAACCATGGTAAATCCATTATCATGTTCAATAACAGTTCTCTCGGGATCATTTTCATTCAATCATAGCCTATACCATAGGACGACGAACAAAACTAATTTGAAGGACTTAAAGTCACACTCAAGTATATCATCCAAAATCCCATAGTATTGATTTTCTGAGACTTTTGGATGTATGTCGCTTCTAGATGAAACATTAGTCACCTGGAAGACTGCAGTTATCCCATAATCACAAGTTTTCTTCATGTCATCCAACTTTTTGATTCGAAATTTACGACCATTGCACGACATAGCCTTGTGGTGTTTCACCTGCAATATGTCAAACATGCAAAACTTATTGCAATATCGTCAGTTGATAAACATATTTATTCTTGGCCGAATGTATGCAAAGAAAAATCTCAACATATATATACATCAATATAATTCAAAATAATTAAATAATATGGGTGATTAATATATTTATAAATACCTGTTTATCTCTTAAACTAGATGCTAAATCAATTACACGTAACATTGGAATCTCCATTACGATGAGCTTCTTTAACCAATGAAGCCACACCTTCCCATGTTAATGCGCGACCAAATTGTTGACATCGTTCAATCCATACCATCATCCAATCAAGATTGTTTGCAACGTACAAATGTAGTGCATCCCACTCTCGACCAACTGTATCAAAAAAAAATGAAATTCACAAACGACGTATAATTAGTTAATTACCACGGTATACGACCTTAATTTATAATTGATCAATATTGAAGATTAATAATTAAATAAGTACAATATACATAAAAACCAAATATAAAATGTATTCTAATTAATCTCCATGACCATCTTATAATTACCTGACACTTTCCTCAATCTACCTTTCCCCATCAAGTACTCCCCTTCGAATTTGTTAATGGAGTTGGGATCCCAAATGCGATCTACATGGATCTTTGCTGCAAACTTAGGAAGATATTTAGTAATATACACCATGGTCTGATATACCATGTATCCCTCCACCATAGAACCCTCAGGATGTGCTCTCTGTCTAACCAAAGCCTTCAAAATTTTTAGGTGCCTCTCAACCATCCACATTGACCTTGTGTGTACAGGTCCACACAATTCAATCTCCTCAACTTGGTGTATGAGGTAGTGTTCTTGTGCATTGAAAAATGTTGAAGGTAGACACTTTTGCATTTCACACATTAGACGAGGAATTCTTCTCTTCCAATAATTTATATCTTCTTTATGGATTGCTTTAGATGACAACCATCTACAAGTGATTCAAGGCACAAATATATTAATGAGATTTAACAAAAATATACAACGAATTGAACAAATATCGCTACTTACCTCATGTATTTTCCAAGATCATATATAAATTGCTTGACATTGTTGTTGAAGTTGTCTGGGAGAGAAAGAGGTAGAACGTATTGCAACAATTATAAAATGATCTTTTCATTAATATTAATTTTCCAAAAGTAGTAAACATAATACACTAAAAAGTACATGCAGTATACAAATATATATATAATATACCAGAATAATTACCTTAATGAAGGTATGCCAATCATGCGTTTTCATCCCTGACCCAAATTCACCTTTCTTTGTTATGATATTGTTTATGTTGCAGCAAATCCTGTGGGAAATCGAATTTTTCGTATGACTTGTTTTATAGCATTGCTTTGCTGCTCTGTTAATAACCAAGGAAGGGCACTTATATTAATTTGGTCTCCATCACTATTTAATTGAATGACATTTTTCATTGCATGACTGGCTTCCTGAATGTCACTACAAATTTTGACAATTTTTTCTTTGTCATGCCTTCCATCCAATATTTTCCATAACGTTTTTGTCATATTCTTTCCGATATGCATTGTATCAAACAAATGCACAATTTGTAGCTGCTCATAGTAGGGCAACCTACTAAATTGTCTGGGATAACTTTTCAGTCCCTGTGGAAGCCGACCATTAATGCCTTGACGACCTTCATGAAGCATATAAGTTAAACAAATTAACAACGACAATCATTGTCAATTACAGCATGATCACAAAATAAAAATATAAATTCAAAACATATCATAAATGATAGATAAACAATTTGATCCGATGTATAACCTTGATGATTAATTCTATTATATTCCAACTTCCATAGGCGAGGTGTCATTCTTCGTGGTTTTGATGTAGTCTCTTCTTTCCCATTGAAAAGATGTTTTTCAGTAGTTCGATACTTATGATTTATGTGGAGGAAGTGCCTATACTCATCAAACACCTGCTTTCCTAAACTTGTTGAATGACGAGATTTCATCTTTGGACCACAAATTGGACATGCAAATTTTCCCTTTGTTTGAAGACCTGCAAATCATATATAACTGGATTAAATATGTCAATTTTTATAATTATATATAATGAATAGATTATTTAAAAAACATTCATGATATTTAATTCATAAAATTAAATATCGTTAAAGTCATGCAGTCGAATGTTATAACATACCAGAAAAATGTGTTAGCCCTGGGGCATCATGAATTGTCCATACAAGTATTGCATGGAATTGAAATTGTCTTTGTCCTATTGGTCTAGATACATCATACATAGTGACACCATTCCATAACTTTAGTAACTCGTCGATAAGAGGCTCAATATATACATTCATATCTTTAACTTGGTACTTACCTAGTTGAATGAACATAAACATTACATAATTATTATAGCCATTTTACTGCAATATATATAAATTCATGTACATGACTATTAAATGAAAAAAACATATAAGTCATTATGCAACAAATAAGACAAATGAGATGCTACTATGTTAAAGAAAATTGATGTAAACAAATACCTAGAACAATCATTTCCAACATTATGTGTTCCCTCTTTATTGACATCCATGGAGGAATGTTATTGTTGATAACAAAAACAGGCCACACCGAGTAAATAGATCTCAGCTCTCCAAATGGATTGACACCATCCGCTGCCAATGAAAGCCTGAGATTACGAGGTTCTTCTTTAAAGTGTGGTCATTTTTCTTCCATGACCCTAAATGCAGAACCATTTGCAGGCATTCGAAGAATCTCATCTCCACTTTTATTACGTGCATGGTAATCCATAAATTGCACTAAGCTTTCGCACCTAAATAATTGTTGCATACGTGGAATAATGAGAATATAACGAAGAACCTTGCGAGGCACCTTTTTTGTTAGTTGATCTGTTCGATATCTACTGATATGACATTCCGGGCATTCTATTGCAAATTCATGTTGTTTATGACATATAATATGATCATTGGGACATGCATCTATTGCTTGATACTCCATTCCAATATCTTTCATAATGTCAGATAAATCTCGGTATGAGCGAGGTAAAATATTTGATGGTGGTAACAAAAATTCACCTATCAATCTACAACAATTTTTTTTTCTTAATATAAAGAATATTAAAGGTACATACTTCATCCTTTATTTACTAGCGATGAACTAACAACAATTAAAATAGATGAAAAAAGATGACATATATGACATACCTTAACATCCGTGAGATTGCTATGTTGGATAAACCATTCATAACCTTCAAGTTCACTAGCAACAATACAATAGAGAGAAGAGTTGTTTGGGAGCCTTCATAAAGGGGCTCGTATGCCTTCTCAAGTACAGGTAAATCATGAACATCATCAAAGTCATCTCGATCAACATGATCAGATGTGCCACTACATGTGTCATGGATCAATGTATTTGTACCATCATCTTCAATTGTGTTTTCTGGTGCATGATCATCTTCTTCCATAGGATCATTAACTTCATCTTCGATATTCACAGCTCCATGTTCCCCCGCTTACAAAACCACATTCTCTGGGCCATGATAATTCATATCGTGTGCCCTAGGGCGCCCCACCTTTATAATAATGACATACACAAATAAACCATGATCATGATCAAGTGATTATATATATATATATATATATCAAATGTTAAAACAATATAAACATTTACAAATTCAATCAGTATAAACACATATAATGAACAACTTACCAATGGACAATAATCATGCCCCCCTTCAATGTGACCATGCTGCTTACAATGTTTCTCAGCTATTGTGATTAAAAGTCTTCTCGTCTTTAAGCCCTTGCAATTATTGCAAGGACAATAAAATTTCCCATCACCCTTTCTTTTCAATATAGCCCACAATCTAGCAACTGTCTCTTCATTTTGTTCTGGACTAATATTATTTGACATGATTTTTCTTTACCAAGGTTGAATATTTAGATCTTCAAAAAATATCAAACTCACACGTACTCCAATAATTTTTAATCATAAACAGGTAACAAAATATAATAATTATGATATTTTACACCAAAAAAAATCGGCATGCAACCACCCCTGCAAAAGAGAAGATAGTCTGAAGTTAATGACCCCAAAAAACACTTTCAAATGCTAATTCCAAAAATTATTAAATTCTGATTTTACAATGATTTCCAACTGTTATACTCCTAAAATCAGAATATTGAACTTGCACAACAAAATATGGAAATGAAATTCTCAAAATGCAGCTAATAGGCCTCAACAATTAAGGCCTACTCAAGACTTTGTGAAGTCACTGCAAGGTTTCCAGGCCTTACCTGATGATTTCAGCAGAAGGATTAAAGAGTTGGTAAAGAGTTTTGATGACTGGAGTGACACATTTTTACCAGATATTGTAGATGCCTGGCAAGGAAATGTTAGATCACTGCAGCAATGGCAGGACAAGGTAGATGAAATCATCAATGCACAAATCAAATTGATTTGTGATGACTTAGATTATGACATGCTGATGTTTAGTATGGATAAAATCATTAACACTAGCACATTTTTGGAATCTTTTGAAAGGGAGGCGAATCAAGTAGCAGTAAAGTATACACCTTACAGTGCCAAGGTAAATTAGGTGGTAAATTTTAATTGGCCAACAGATGAGAAATATCAAGGATGGGTAGAAAAATACTTAATTGAACAAGAATAAGACAGAGTCTACAACCGACAGTTAACAGCTCAGTGGTTATGGTTATAACAAATTTTGGCTATGTCTTGGTGGCAGTTTTGGTGCAAGTTTTCAAAGTTTGGAAAATGCAATAGTTATTCTCCAGTGGACGGGATGAACAAGAAGATTCTCCAGAGACTCAGCTGTTGTAACCAATTTTTGAAATGTCATAAGGCGGTCCAAGTGACCAGTGACAGGTGTATTTCTAGTCCGATGCTTGTTGCTCCTTCATTTTCCCTATAAGAAGGATTTCAGGACCAGAAATACGGGTTAGCAAGTTAGATATCTTTAGGTCAAGTTTAACTGAAGTTGTAGAGCAAATTTGTAAAGAGCCTGATATTATAGTGAAGATACTATTCTTAGGTTTGGTGTCATTCTGTTGTAGGTTTTAGTTTCATGGGTACTTAATTTTCAAGACAGTACTAGCATCTGAATGAAAATTACTCATTTCAAGGTCATGTATCTCCATTGTATGAATATATTATTATCTTGAATAAAATGATCAAGGGTTATTCTGTTCATCTCACTGTTATGGTGTGTGTAATTCTCATTTTGGCTTTAATTCAAGGAATTAATTAAAATGCTTGAGTGAGGTTATAGGTGACTATGTTCATATAAGGATTTGATAAGTAGTATTGGGTTAGCATATAGATTGATGGTATTGTAAGGCAGTATTATCTAAGATTTTATATGCTATGTGTCTAGAAGATAAACTTGGTTACAGTAAAAAAACAACCAACACCTTTGATATTATCTAGCTATGGCTCCCAAATCTATTGCAAATTGATCATTAGGGTTAAAATTGAAACCTTGCAAATATAATCTTTGTCCAAATCCATCAAGAATTTTCCATCAGTTATAAATAAT
Source organism: Sequoiadendron giganteum (assembly GCA_007115665.2). Taxonomy (NCBI): domain Eukaryota; kingdom Viridiplantae; phylum Streptophyta; class Pinopsida; order Cupressales; family Cupressaceae; genus Sequoiadendron; species Sequoiadendron giganteum. The sequence goes on along the minus strand of CM021102.1, from coordinate 534,472,324 downwards.
TCCCTTATAAAGAATTTGTGAAGCCAGGTCTAAAATCTGGAAATTAAATTCTAAAAATGCACAAGACTAAAAATGAAATCTGATGAGATGTTGCTTTAAAATATGATTTTCAAACCTAGAAGTACAAATCTGACTTCACAAATGAATTCTGGAAAAAGATAATGACTACCCTCAACCTGGTGATATCTTCTTGAGTTTCTTTTGATTTTCTCCAAGAAAACCGTCGAGCAAAACACTGTCGCAATAAATAGTCGAGCTCATTTCAATTTATGCCCGCCACAATTTAACTTTGTAGGACTGTCACAATTTCAGCGAAAGATCTTTGTCGAAACGTACACAAAACAACGGTTCGTCGAAATTCCAACGAACGTCAGGGTAAAAATTAAAAAAAAATGAAAATTCACCAAGTGCTCGATGATACATCTGATTATATAGCTTTTGTCGGAAGGTTTCATCGTAAATTGGGGTCAAATGAGTTAGTGAGTGAACCAAATTGTAAGAAGTAGAGAATAAAGGGGTTTAAAATTTTCAAACATTTTAAAGAGAAGCGTGAGATATAACTCAAATGGGGAGACCTCCTTAAAGAGGAAGAGAAGGTCTAGTACCACAAGTTGTCGATCTTGTATACATGTTGGGAGTCATGTAAGTCAAATCAGATGTTATAGAGACAACATAAAGAAGAGGACTTGCTAGAAAAGTAGTCAACAAAAGTGTTGTTGAAGAGGAATTTGTATTCTAACTATAAGAACATAAAAATGATGCTTTTGAAAAAATCATCACACCTCTTGCAAAATTCATACCCATAATTTTTACACTATAATACATAGTTAGAAAATTATTTTAATTAGGAAGTATAAATTATAAGCCATTATCTAATATCAATAATTCCAACATTGAATGTACATTTATAAAGACTCCCAATCATCTTTCTTATGAATGAAATGAAATTTATAAGTTACATAAAGAAGAATAATTGAAAGAAAATGTAAATAAAAATCAAGAATATATTCCACCTCAAATCTATAATTGTTGTGTCTTTTCATATAAATCCAAAGAAAAAAGTGAAATTTGCATGACCATATGGACCCCATTTTAAAATAAAGTAAAAATTATATATACATCTCAAACCTCATTTTATTTTTTACCCATTTTAAATTTCAAAAACATAAAATGTCAATAATCATACCAATTCCCATTTATCTTTTTGCCTACTTTGAAATAAGTATTTAAACTTGCATACACAAATCAATTCCTTGTCTTTTTAAACTTTAAGTGTTGTTTTAGAATTTGTAGTCTATTCAAATTTAAAATATATATACATTAGAAAAATATAAAAACCAGATTTTTATTTTATATTTTAAAACTTATAGAAAAATTTAATAATATATTAAAAACTAGATTAAATAATCAAAATAGGGAACATGGGGGTTTGAAGTCAAATGCACGAGAAAAACTTACTGATTTTTCCTTCTTTCAATATGAAGGTGACAAAACACAAAACAAAATGGGCCCAAGTCGCTCCTTTCAATAGTAATGTTTTCAAAGGCACGTTCTGTTGAACATCATACCTTTATTCGAAGTTTCTTTACATGTCACATGACAAGGACCTTCGAACCGAACTGACAGCTGTCAGAGACTGTGTCTCAAAACCAGCAATATTCTCAGAGATGTAATGTTATAATGAGAGGGCTTTTTGGTATATTTATACGTATAATTTTTGTTTTTATTAGATAAATATTTTAGAACAGAGTAATGAATCTCAAAATAGTTTTGAAAGAATTCTACATCAAGATAACATATAAAGAAACAAATTTTAAATTTAAAAAAGTTCTTACTAAAAATAAAGGATAAAACAACAAACAGTTGTCTTTGTGGTTGGTTATTATGTTCTTCAGTTACTTCTCGTAGTTTCATTTTTGTAATTTTTTATTGCTTTGTTTAATATAAAAAAAGATAAAATATAAATAACAATAAGAGACAAAAATCTACAAAGAAACAGACCTTAAATTTAAAAAAATTCTCACAAAAACAAAAGATAAAACAACAAACCCACATCAAAAAGACAAAGAGAATGAATCATTATAATCACAACTTTTGTTGAAAAACATAAAAACAAAATACATCAAAAAACACAAACCCAATTGCAATCTCTTTCTAAAACAACACTAAAATGACTTTGATAGACCATATTTAATTCATCGTTTAAATATATATTTATATGTATATAAATCCTACAACCATATATATATATATATATATATATATACACACACACACGTGTAGAAAGATCCAACAATGTATATATCAGTATTTTGGACATACAAGCAACCCACCAACAAACTTTACATCAGATCTAACTACATAATAAATTAAAACTTAAGTTTGATAGTTCACATTCTAACAACTACTGATTTGGTATTGCATGTTTTCAGCAGTGTCTTTGGTGGAATTCAACTAGATCTCGTGATCTCTTGTCTGCAACAGAATACTTTAGCCAATCAAACTAAACCCCCAAGCCTTAACATTCCTGTTGTATATGCATATAATAAAAATTAGACCGATTATCAGACTGTTAAGATTGCAGTAGCAGTGGGATGAGTACTGCTAATTACTGAAGCACTTGATTTATAAGAAAATAGGTAATTGTTAAAGCATAGAGAGTCTTGAAGCAGCAATTTATGGGACCTACTTGAGCATTTGTTATACTAAACTCTTTTTCTTTCTTCATTCAAAATCTCGTGTGTAGTGGTTGAGCATTTGTTTTATTACTGGTTGGCAAAAGCACATGGAAGAAGCATTAAATCATGGGTATGAAATAATAATCTAGTTTGCATGGCGACATGATTGTCTTCACAAACTAAGCAAATATCTTTTATCTGCTCCGGCCATTGAATTATTAAACCATTATTTGTCTTTTTCAATATCTCCAATCATATGAAGGATGGCTATTATTATGATGTAGGACTATAAACAATACCTTGGTTGGAGACAAGGTCAATAGGACTAGTAGGGTCTGATTTGATGGATGAGTTGGTATTTGTATCAACTTAGAGGGCAAAACCTAGATCATAGGTAAGAAAGGTGGCTTTCAACTTAGAGGGCAAAGTGTAGATCATATTTAAGAAAGGTGGGTTTCAACTTAAAGGGCAAAGTGCAGATCATAGGTATTTGGTTTAGTCAATCATGTAAATGTAAAGTAATATTTGTTTCAAAATTTATAATTTATAATTATATATTCAAGTTAAATAGGTTGTGAGGTTATTTTGATTAATGATTTAATATTGTTCACAATTTGATATATATTTGTGTGATTAATTATTATGTTTTGATATGGAAATATATTTATTTGTGCAATTAACTGATAGGTAATGATAAGAGACTAATATGGTCAAACAATGAGCATTCACTCTAGATAGATTTTAATTTGGAGCTTACAAGAATATTCATCTACATCAAAATCGCATAGGTCATCTATAAGTTAATGCATGTTGTTTGCAATCATTTTTTCTCAAAGCCATAAACCCAGTCGGAAACCTTATCCTTGTGAAAATTCAATTACCAAAGATTTTAGTGAATTGAGTTTTAGAAGTGAATACACTTACCAAGGGAGTCCCATAAGCTATATAATAGCTTCACATAACTTATCATTCTTGTGGCACTCAAGTTTCATCTTGAAATGAGTTCAGATTTAACAGACAAAGATATTTGTTTAGAACTTCAAATATTCAATAAATCTAGACCATTCATTTATGTACTTTTGTTACTATATTCTACACAACATCATCATTTATTCTCCATCTTTGCTCTAATGATTAAGTATACTTATTAATTACATTTAATTTTCTACAAATAACATTTCAATTTTCAACCAAATCTAACTCATATTTAAATATAGATTAATTGTACACTTATTTATTTGCACTTATTTAATTAGCTGCCTTAGGACTTATCATTCTTTATAGTTAGGATTTTTAGAAATCTATTTTTAAATTATTTTATCACAAAAAATTAACAGTAACAAGATTTTATCATTTCACATAATGACACAATGGTTTTAGATGCTTGGAAACAAGGCACACTCTGATCAAAATTCGTGGCTCCATCTTTATTGGTTATTTCTCAAAATCCGGCTGCTAATTCGGGAACACAGGACAAGCAGAAAAATAACAACACAACCAGGTTTGTGATTACAACAGTCGCTGCTGCGACATTCAAAATCAATCCTTGGGACGGATTGATTTCTTGAACATGTCCCACAAGAAATCATGACAAATCTTTATTACACGCAGAGGAGAAGATTAAAGGACAAATCCAAATGGGGAGGAAAGATTTTAGTTCACTAGAGAGCACTGCCGCCGGATCTCTCCCGCGCTGCCAGTCAGAACACCAATCTGTCCCATCTTTTCCATAGATTTTGCAAACTCGGTGAAAAACTCATTCTTGGATTTCAGAAGGTTTTCAAGATATGATTTGGAAGCAGAGTCTGTAAGCAGTGCAGAGTCTGACTGAAAAAGCCCCCTTCTTTGCTTCACCCGATGGTAGTAACTGAGGTCAAATGTTCGGAAGCTCCCTGGATCCATTTCAACTATGGTTGTATTGTCAGTAATGGTCTTGCACTTGTTCTTCTTTAGGTTGGCCACGTAGTTCTTGTCCATGGAAGGGTCACTGTCTCCTATGCCAGTGAAGTTGTATAGGCGGTTACTGAAAGAAGGGCCACAGTGGGCAATTCCAACAGTATGTGCACCTGTGCATAAAAATAAGTAATCAGGAAGACTTCATATTATTTATCAGTTGTTTATTGTCGGTTGGGTTTAAACGATCACATTTCAAGTTTTGTGGTTCATATAAAATCATTCTCTTTCTCAGTAGGTCAATCTATTAGTGACTTATGTGAAATCACACTATCTTTTCTAGTAAGATCCATATATTAATGTGATTTAAGGTGAGTCATCTAAACAAATCAAAATTTAAAATGTGTTGTTTAAATCGAAATTTTATTATCAAAAACTACATACCATTAACAGTCTATTACTTAACTGAATATGGTGAAAAATAATTTTGTTCACCTGATAGAAGAACAAGGTCCTTGTTGTTGAGGCCCTTGCTAGCAAAGGAAGTACTCAACTGCGAGAAGTTGAATGTAGGAAATGGAATATTTGCCAAGGCTTCAGAAGAATTAGATATGCGTCCATCTCTACGTCCAGTTGGAACATTCCAATTTGGTCCTCCGTGCTATCATACACACAACTTTGCACAGTAAGATTAAGCTTAAACAAATTTATCTAACTATCTCAAAACTCTATAATGCCCATTTTAATTATTTCTATCTAAACTTAGTTAAACTAGGCATTTTTCAATAATAAAAGAGTTTAAATAGTTAGTACTATTTTTCCTTAATTTATCATAAAATGTTTAAGGTGTTGAGTTAATTGATTAAAGTATTGAGTTTTTATTGTCGAGATCTAAATTCAATTTTCAAAAAGACGTCCAATATGAAACTTTAAATTGTGATTCTTGGTCTTTCATAATTGACTTCTAGTGTGGAGATGATTTCTAAATAAGTAGAACTCTAATAATGATTCTTATGCTTTGATATATAGTTTTTAGTGTGATTGCTTGAAAGGAACTGATACTGGTTTCACTATTATTCTCTTAAGAATTTTTATTGATCTCATATTGATGTTTATATAAACAAAATATTTGAAAATTATAAACAAAAAAAAATATATAAATCATAAAATGTCAATTTTAAAATCATTATAAAAAATGCAAATTGTTTAAGTTCTTTCAGGATGACCTGCTTTTCTTTTTATATTTTATATATTTATATTTTTAAAATAAACTAATATTGTCGAGTACTAGATATACAAATTTAAAAATAAAATAAAATTCATAATTCTATAACTGTCAGAGCTTTCCCATCAACAAAGAAAAAAAGGGATGTTATTAACAATTCAAAGACGTTGGTATCCTGTCGTTTCAAAATGATGCTGATATATGTCATCTAGATCCTACAAATTAGTTTAATAATTAAAAATGTCAACGTTAGTAAGACAGGAAAAAATTATTGCAATATTATAAAAACCCATCTCAATTACAGTAGGTTTTTTAACAATTTTAGAGAGACTAACGTTTGTAAGAAAAATTAAAAATACAGCCCTCAATTAATGCAGATTTATGTGCATTGAGATAAACTAGAAGATGACAAACAAATGCAAGGAAGATATTCTCACCGCAACCAAATGGGCATCTCGTGCAATCAATGCCAGAATGTCGGCACATGAAACCACTCCAGGGCACTGCTTCTCTATTACAGCCTTAGCTTTGTCTATCAGATTGAATCCCCTCAACGACTGATTCGGTATCGCATTCTTTTCAGCAGTACCATTAGTGGAATTCAGTAGCACCGAGCCATCACATCCCTGTTGTATAATAAACAAGAGTTGATTAATTTCATTTTCAATAAGTAATGAGGAATGAATTAGAGACAATGATATTTTAGGAACATGTTTCGGTTGTGGTGTGTAGTGTGTTTTCACAGTAACGTTTTGAAATATATTATTCCATCTATCATTAAGAAGAAGATAATACAGATCATAAAATGTGATTCAAAATGTTGATATGAATTCACATCAATATTTTAGAATATATTATGTGATCCATCATGAAGAAGAAGATAATAATAGATCACATAGTATGATCCAAAACATTGATATGAATACACATCAACGTTTTAGATCACATTATGTGATCCATCATCAAGAAGAAGATAACAATAGATCATAGAGTGTGATCTACAACTTTGATATGAAAAAAAACTACATGATTTAAACTAGATGAACACTCTTAAAAAAATTAAAATTGTTACATAAATATACCAACCCGAACAAAGCAGTCATGGAAATGCATCCTGATAAGAGAAGCAGCCAGTTCTGGGGCCAAGGATATATGCTTTTTGGCAACATCTAGTACAATCCCTTCAGCTTTTGGGCACGTCGTGCTGTAGAAGCCCAACTTCAGACCTTGTCCAGCACTTGGGCCCAAAATGCATATGATAGCAACTAAACAAACCATCACACTATTCTTGGTCTCCATGTTGAATAATTCCCACAGACTAAGATTGCAGTAGCAATGGGATGAGTACTGCTAACCACTGAAGCTCCTGATTTATAAGAAATCTCTAGAGCATAAAGGGGGCCAGGAGCCAGCTATTCATGGGCCATAGTGGCCACTAGAGGCATACAAGGACAGCCAGGACATCTACCAACTGTGTCCTCCAAAAATATGGAATGATACTGATGCTACAGTAGTAATTCTGGTCCTGCAAATGCATGTGCATAAGAGGTAAGAATAATTGAAACAAGATAATGCAATTCAAGCTTGAATAACTAACAATTTTCCAGACCAATTCTTACCCTCTTTACCTAATGTTTGTTCTCTCTCACCTAATATACATGTCGTTTCCCCATTTCCCCACTATGACAAATCAAAGATAGCTCTTCATTCTACAATATTAATTAGTTTGTATCATCTCAAATCCAAGATAGCTCTGAATGAGCTATCACTGAAAATGCAACCTTTTCTAATAGATATTTTAGTACTCTTCACGTTAAGAAACTCTTTTCTTTTCTTTCTCCTTCCCTCGTGAGTTGTCTCTCAGCATTTTTTTAATTAGTGGTCAGCAAAGCACATGGAAGAAACATAAATCATGGCTCTAAAATAATCTAGTTTGCCTGGACAGAATTAGTAATCACAAAATTGAGAAGATAAACTTCAGACTAAATTTCTTTGGATCTCCTCCCAGCACGGAGTTGTTAAACTATTCTGTCTTTTTCAATGTCTGCAATCCTAACATGGATGGGTATAGGCAGGAGACTTTATTAACTAATACCATGAATCTAGTCAACCATACAATCAATGTATTTGCTTCATAACTCATTATACAACAAAATGATTTAGAAGGTTCAAAGATATTTTGTACTATTTTTAAAAAGATGGTTTAACGACCTCCATTGTTTATTTTCAGATAAGGTTTCTTTCTTAACTTATTAGGATCCGTATACGGTATTTAGGGTTATAACATAAATATAATTTAAAATTTTAGATAAATTATTTTGATTTTTTTTAATATAATTTAAATTATAGATAATACAATTTGATTTGTTTATTTGATTTTATAGTTGTTGGTTAACGGATTTGACAATGCAGCTTTGTCTTGCAAAATGATTTGGAATTATTTTGTTGAACAACAATAAAAAAAGAATAAATAGTTGGAGATATTGCTATTGGATTAGTGAGTCTCCTCTGAATTTTAAAAGTACAACTCTCTCATATAATAAAGTTTGAGTTTTAAAGGGTATGCTTTTAACCAGAAAATGGGAAAGACGAACAAAATACAATGGAAACATGAAATATACCATACCAAAAAGAGAATGAACACACAAATTCATCTCCCAAATGTACAGCAAGTGTATACAAGATAAAGGAAAGAAACTACACTTTAGCACATGACAAAGATTCAGAAAAATAGATGCAAATTGAATATCCAAGCAATCAATAGCATAAAGAAGTTTACTCCAACTCATAGATTAGAAATATCATTCTTTATTCCTCTCCAAAATTGAATAGTTCATAGAATCTTTCCTTTGCACAAACATAAAACTTAGTCTTTTCCCCAAAAATTCTTTACATTCAACCCCCAAAAAAACTCCTCTTTTTTACATTTTGATTACATATTAATAGAGTTCCTTTCATATTCAAAACGTTACTAATTCTTGAAAATTAGTTACAAAAGAAACCCATTCCCATAACTATCTCTTGAGATTATTTCATGCTATCCTTGGATGTTGAGGACAAAAGAAACCCATTCCCATAACTGTCTATTGAGAATCTTTCATGTTGTCCTTGGATGTTGAGGACTTATTTTTTATCTTATTCAACATTGAATTTAAACTGTGGGTTCTAATGTAGGCACAAAAAAATGGCTATATTTCACTTGTCGGCCTCTGACATGGTTTCAAGAACCTTTTTGGAGTCCAACATTGGTTCCAAAACCTTGTCCAAATTCAAACTAAAACATAACATTGAGCTGATAATTTTTGTTTGGTATCACCCAACTTAGGTTAATGCCTTCATTTTCTTCATTTTATCTACATTCATAGATTCACTCTTATTAATACTATCAATTATCTCATTTTTTATGTCTATTAGCTCCCTTTGGTGCCTTTTCAAATTGTGCCTTTGAAAATCCTTTTCTCATGTGTGTCGGGTTTGCTAGCAGTTCCCGCAATCATTTTAGACATTGAAAGAGGTTTTAAAAGCTCTTCAAACTTTTGAAAAATAAACTTTTGTCTTTTCTTTCTTCCTTTTAAACATGCGTTGGGAATTTTAATGGTTTTCATAACCATGTTGGGCTCCAAAAAGGTTATAAGAACCCTGTTAGTCTCTAACAAAGGTGTTCTAACCTCTTAAAACTTTCAATACTGATTCATTTTTGAAACCACATGATTTTTGGAGGTCTTTGCAACATTTAAAACCCAAAATAAAACTTAGAAATCCAACAACCATGATTCTGACCAAAAAATTGAAAATTTTATAGCTCTCAATTGGAGAATAATATTTTAATGAAAACTTAACCAAATGATGTATATAACAATCCTGAAGAATAAACCATCATTTGTTTTATCTCTAGATATATAAAACTCAAATTTTGACTATTTTCATAAACCGTCTGCTAAGAATTTGAACTTTTAAAATTTTCCAAATGGTAAGGTATTTTTCCTTGAATTTTTTCTCAATATCTTTGATGATGCCAAGAATTCCCCCATAAAACTATTTTATCCCATCTCAAATGGTTTACATGATATTTAATTATTTTTTGATCCATTAGGGTCAAAACGAGTGCAAAAACTTGCAACATTGACCTTGTCTGACAACATCTAGGTAAGAAAATGTTTTCAACTGGGACTTTTTAAACTCTCAGAATAGATAAATATGCTTGCATAATTGGATTATTACAATGGGGTTTAACATGATAGCCTTTGATATCTTTTGCACAAATTTCAAAATTTGGCTAACTCAAAACACAGGTGATATATGACTCTGATTGCGGACAAGGACCTTGTGGATGAATTAGAAACCTAGAAGCTTTGGTGAGGACTAGTGCCTTAATTCCATTAGGTGATATTCAAGAAACTAATAGAGCATGAATGGTGAAGAAAAACTAGACACAAACCAAAAAAAGGGACATATGACAAAAGAACATATACCAAAATAAAAAAGATAACACAAAAGCACTTACTTAACCTATGTACAAGGTAGGAGACCATACCTCAAATTTATCCAAAGTGGTCATGCAGAAACATTAATGAGATTAGAAAAGTAAATGCTTGTGAGGAACAAAGGATGGTAAGTGAAAAGTACTTGTAGACTCAACTACTAGCTTGCCACTACCATGGTGAGATATCTAAACATAATGTCATGCAAAATTTCTATAGATAAAATACTATGCCTAAGTAGACACTTTACATTATACACCTCTAAATCTAGTTGAATCACATCAATATCCTAATGTGCTCATTAGAATTTTCCTACATGACACTAAAGATAATACCATCTTGCATTCGATTCTCTAAGTAAAAAAAAACAACCCAGAAAATTGACATCCTTCATGAAAGATATGAGATAGAAAAACCTCTTGAGGGTCATCCATGGAAGTGATTTTATCTAAAATTAGGTTATTTGAAGACTTTAAAAACCATCTTGCAACATATGCATCACCAAATTTATCAATTTCAACCATTAGTTTGTCCAATATTTCAATTTCTTCCCCATTGTTATGTACTTCACATAATGGCTTAACATGATTAGGAAAAAAGGTTGAACTAAAGGATTGGATTTTGCACAATGCTATTTTCAAAATAAAAAAGATTCAAGGGCAAGATGATTTATTACCTCTTGTTGCATCTCTTCATAGCCTTCATTAATAAACTTGATTGCTTTAAAGTATTCTAACTGCATGCATGAAAAAGTATTAGTGGTTGATGGTTTATTTCCAAGAATTTTATTTTTAAATTGTCCTCCTATATTTTCATGACCTTCCACATACCTTTTGTGGAGGAGGGGGACTGACTGCTCAAGACCCCAGGTCATGGGAGGGTCTAGAACAAAGGCTGCCTTGATCTACCTCAAGCTAACAAAATGTTTAGGGAGAGTTTAATGTTTAGAGGATGAAAGGAAGAGGAACCTGGTTATTGCTGTCCTTTTACAAGTCTGAATGTTTCATGAAGTCAAGTGAGTAAGTTTCCAGAGTTTGAATTGTGACTTCGACAACTCGTTGCAAGAGGAATTCAATGCAAGACATGGATGATAGTGCAACACGATAGAATCTCAGTGGGGTGCTGACATCCATACAAACAAAAAGTGTAGAGTATAATAAAAAACCAAGGAAAACCTACTATTAACCTAATGGATATATTTTGATGGAATGAAAAAAAATAGAAAGGAACATAATGATAGAATAGCAAGACAAATACTTTAACTAAACCTAATCTATGAATTGACAAATAAGAGTGAAGAAGGCACACCTTCCTACCCACGAGTTGATATCTTCAAGGTCTTCACTCCAAAGAGAATCTGCACACAAAAGAACGAGAAAATGTTGGGGCTGTGTTTAGAGGATTGCCTTAGTCAGTCCCACGCTTTGGTGTTTCCACCTCCATGGACAACCAAGATGGCAATGATTGGAGAAATATGATAAATAAATCTATGGAAAGGAGAATGCCAAGCAATACGCTAAACAACAATATGCTACAATATTAAAATGATAATGCAAGGTAAAATGAAGATGGAGTGATATCACCTTCAACCACATGCACTCAAGGAAAATGGGAGAAGGAGCAAGTTTGCAAGCTTTCAAAGGCCAACATTGCCACAACAACGAAGAGAGTAAACCAACAAAGTATCGACTTGCAACTTCAATGGAGGTGGTAGAACTTGAGAATGTTGTGAGAAGAGTGTAGAAGACCAAAATAAAGCAAGAGAGATCTAAAGAAAGCAAAATAATGGATGAGATAGTCATTTGAAGGTAAAAAATGAAGGCAAAGGAGCCGTTCAAGGTCAGTCAAGGTAGTAGAGATGCTACACTTCATTGCTAATGAAGAATTTTAATGCCTCTATAGATTCCATTGGTGGGAATCCTGTCAAGACGACAATGCACTACACAAATGTCCGCACATTGCGCTAGAGCCCTAGAAAAAATATCCCCCACCAACATGAAAACAAGCTACCAAGTGGATGGAAAATGGATGAGGAGCGTACAATTTCAATATCATACTTAACTCAGGTAGGAGGTATGTAAATGTGGAATTTATAAGGGGTGCAAATTCATGCCATTACATTTTCCCCCACTTTAGCGAGTATATGTGTTAGTAAATGCGAGGTAAAGTAGATCAAAAGGGTTTAAAGAAATTATACCTGAGCCTTCGAGGAAGCAAACCAAAATTTGATACATTCAAATGCACAAGAAGAAGATATGGCTCCACAAGTACTTGATCTTGAGGAGAGCTAAAAAAATGCAACGTAGGCCCTCAGACCCACGAAAGGTGAACAAAAGGCTCTTAGGTGCTTGGTCGTACAGATGAGGCACCATAGGTGCTCGATCATGAGGGAGGCAAAATGTGAAAGGCTTCGTAGAGTCTGATAGGCCCTTACAAGTGCTCGATCCCACAAGGAAAGCTCGAGGTGCTCACTCCTCCAAGCTTGATTGAGAAATACTTAGCTTCACAAGTGCTCAGTCCTGCAAAGGAACATGTTAATCCGTAGAAAAAACATGTTAGATAGCAAAAATACACACAGGAAAATAGATGGTCATACAAACACTCAACAATTGAAGGAGAAGCTTTCAAAGGGGTCCCTCGGGAACCCTTCAAAAGAAAAGGGTATGCTCAAGGGACATTTTGTTTGAAAGGCAATGATATTTTTTTGAAAATGATTCTAGTATCAAGGAATCCTTCTGAAATATTTCTTTTGACATCGAGGAATTAAAAATAAAGAATACTCCCTCGCAAGGGAAAGTTTTCAGACTTCTTCATCAGAAAAAGTACTCCCTTCTCGAAGGAAAGTTTTTAGATTCTTTCCCTACGAATCTGGTTCGAAAGAAAAATTCTACTAGGGGTCCTTGTTGAAGAATACAATTTTTTGAAAAATAAGGGATTTTCAATGAGGGATTTTTTGGCCACCGAGTACACCTTTTTAAAAATTGAAGCAGTATGATAGCACCCTTAGGATGGTGCGTGTGAAACAGAAAGGGGCATGCCACATTCTAAGGAGAGAGAAGAAAGTGACATTGTGGCCCGTGATACATGACGTGATGTAATCATGGAAATTTTTTCGCACACATGAGGGACAACACATAGGCACCACAACATCATGAAGCAAGCAAAGAAGAGAGAAGGATAAAGAGGGAACATAAGAAAAGACGAAGAAATCAAGAGATAGGGGAATTTGATATTTCGGGGTCAGAGTTGCTAATAGATAAAGATAGATAGATATAATATAATAATATATATGAACTATCAGATCTATCCCCTACTATATTAGATCATGAAGAAGGGTACACAAAAAAAAAATGAAAAAAATTAGGTCAACATGGAAGGGAAGCCTAAATGTCCCCAACAATTTGCATCGTCCCCAATTATTAAAAATCAAGACACAAGAAAGAGAAGAATGATGCCACAAATATAAGAAGTTTACAACACAAACACTCCTGTATCCAAGGACCTACAAGGGTGACAAGGATCCTCCAAGAACACATAAAACAAGCACGGGGGAAACATAACACATACACAAATCTAATCTACAAATAAAGAAGAGGTGCTCTCTGTAAGGAAAATCATGGTCATCTCAAAACGAACATCTAAGATCAGTAGTGCCTTCAGTTACTTTCAAAACCATTAATTTACTTCAAAGACACATACTACTATGCCACAAAGTGGAAATAGGCATAGTTGATTTCCCACATTAACGCTCTTGAGAAAAGATCATGCAAATACAACCATTTTCAACAACATGCATCAGATAGATTCAATTTGTAGAATCAACCAATATGAAAAACAAAAGATATGGACACATAGATTTACGTGGGGAAAACTCTTTTGAGTAAAAAAACCCACACTCTGAATTGATCGAGAGATTGTATTATTCAACAAAAAACATAGTTACAATAGAATCTTAGGCTCATAGCCTTTACATGATTTTTCATCTTGTTCCATCCGGAGAATACAAACAACATAACCATTCAGAATCCTCACAGTGTTACAATACTCTCACACAACATATAGTGCAGATACTTCTCCTCCCTCCTTCTCTCTACATTTTTCCTTTTCACATTAAGCCACACTATTACAATGCATTACACATTATAGCATTTTTCTTCTAAGAAAAAAAAACCAATTTGCATCACTAAACCCATACTTGCAAACATACCAATTCGGTTCCCATTCATTACAATAGACAAACTGTCAATCAACAGTTACCATATCGATCCATGTCGAAGAGACAAACTCCAATCTCTCGCTGATCTACTTGAGTCAGATCATTACGTGCTTCTTACAGTATACTATCAACCAAGTCCATCGCCATGTCGATGAGATATTTCAGCTTCTCCCACTGATACACAAATGTCTCATCAACGTAGGTCTTACCACCATGTGGACCCTACTATCGTGTTACCTTTATAAGCTATCAACTTATCGGTTTGTCAAAGAGAAATTCCCCAAAGTCATGATGAACACCCGAAGTCACATTGACAAGAACATTCAAGACTTCTATCAGCATGTCAAAGAGACATTTCACAATGTCTTGGCAAACTCCCAAAGTCACATTGACAAGTGTCTTCCAGCCTACCATCAGCATGCCGAGGAGACATTTCACAATGTCTCGACAAAGCATCTAGGTCTCTTTGATACGAAGCCATCAACATATTGAGGAGACATTCTCTAATGTATTGACGATAGTGCAGCCTCTCACTGACAAAGGGTGATCAGTCCATTGGGGAGCCAAACTTTAAAGTCATGTTGAAGTAGCCACGTCCCACCAATGAAGTCAGCCTATTGAAGATTTCACGAACTTCACAGCCCACGACATGTAGTTTTGAAGTTCAGATCTTCAATGATCCTATGACATACAAGGAAATGAAATGCTAGAAGAAACTGTTAGTGCCAAATCGTGGAGGTCATCAAAGCATCGGGGTGACTAAGAACAAGGTCTTGTCGATATGATGAATTCAGATTGATAAGAGATAGAAACAAGACTTCAAGGAGTATATCAAGCCAATAATTAGAGTCACAAATCCCAACATGCTCCCACTTCACGAAGAACTTATTGGCTTCTCCCAATCAAAGATCAAAGTACCTATCTCCAAGACATATGCAACAACATTCAAAATGTTCACCATCTCCGACAACTATTCTAGCCATCCTCCAAAGGAATGAAACTCACCATGGTGTATATGCACCAGTCTAAAAGAAAACCATCTCCAGGCCCAACTTACAACAATGATTACAACTCACTGCCACCACTCCACTATGCTCATAGCTTGTACAGAAGCACCAACCTCAAAGCCCCATACAAAACACAATCATGAAGCCATTCTCTAGAAACAAGATAGAACACCATCCAGAACAACAACGAAAAAAAAGAATGCTCCCATCCAACTGATCAACCCACACAACTGAAAAATAGCACCCACAACACATGCTAACCATCCAATATCTCATACCTTCAAAGTATCCACATTAGAAAACTCATGCCACCTACATAGCCAACCCATCAACAACAAAATAAAGCCCCATGCACCAGCTAGTTGAAAAGACAAAACACGTCTAGGAACTCCCTTTGCATGGGTAATTCCAAATCTAAAAGATCAAAGGCATAAAAAGTCTACCAATGGCAACACATTGAAAATGTAATCATGTAGTACCAAGGAAACATCCACAATGATATGCACAATCTATAAATTAATAACTTGCAAGAACAATCCTCACCACCAGTCTTCACAACTCTCCCAAGTTCTTCACACCCAACACAAGAAAGAGATAAAGAACCTCCAAGTTACCACCCAAGAACTTGAGTGAAAACAACAACTCCGACCAAATCTCAAACCAATGTAATATGAAACCAAACATCCAGGAAGACAACCAAGACCAAAGAGAGCACCTCTACACATCATGCACCTATAGAAAAATCCTCCTACATACACCTCTAAATTCCAACTGTGTCAAGTATGATATCCTTCATAATACCCCAAAGAGAGCAACATAACAACACCCAACCGTTCAATCTCCAAGATCAAACACAACATATATCAAGTAATCAATATGGATGTAAGCCTCTCAAAGAAGATCAAACCACTCCATTTCCCATCTCAAGAAAATAAAACCACAAAGAACCTCTGAAATATTCTTATCAATGAAAGATATCATAAAATCAAATTCAAAAGGAGATACCATGCTTTCCATCTTTCACTATGAATTCTCCATAACCATTAAACAATAGTTCAAGATCCATACCATGAACGAAAGCATAGAACACATCTGAAAGATATAATGGGAAAATACCTCTCAAATAGACTTCACTGCCAAGTAGACCAAGAGTGGGGAATGAGAATACTCCTCTAAGATATACAAGCCACCATGACTCATCCAAGAGAAATATCCTCATTGGCCTCTATTGAACTCACGTCCAACCAAGGTGTAGGCTCCTCAGAATTTCTATTGAAATCTTCATCAAGAGTAACCATCAAAAACACTTCTCTCATCTCAAGAGAATTACAAACTCACCTTATTCTCCATGTATCCATGAGCACCTGCAAACAAACATTTCATACTAAACTCCACTCTGCATCACTGCATTATCATAAAGTTCTCAAGCATATGACCAATGCACCCAAAATACAGAGTATTTAGACCATTGTCAAAACTCCAAATATTTGAACCAATAACTTATCATGACATCATGATCTTACCATCCCCCTTAGGAGAAACCACACTCCAAGTGACCTTACCATGGTCTCAAGAGAAATGCCTCATGCCAAAACTCTAATGCACAAGCAAGAGTATAACATGACATGAAACAACTCTAAACCAAAATCACCTATCAAGCACCACCAACACCTCAGACAAAGACTCCAAACATCCTCTGTGGTTCCAAGATGTTACACATCTTCAAATAGTGTTCATGCAAATGCGAAAGAACCCTTTTGCAGCAAAAGGATCTAAGAGTCCCTCCTAGTAACATCTACAGCACTAAAGAAGATCATTCACCACCAAGTGATGAATCCAAAATCACTGCTAAAGATCCTATTGAATCGTGAGACTCAAGCTCTCCAAGCATCATGAACAAACATCTTCTAATCTAAAAAACCTCCAGGTCCACTCAACAACATGTCCATCTGACAACAATACTAGGCAGTACCAAGATCTCCAAACCAAGCAGACAAAACTATCATTGTCAAAAGGAAACACAAACCAATGTACCCAAGCTATTCATGACATCGTGATACACATGCTACAGGTCCCCATAGCTAACTATTTAGGTAATCTACATCATTCATCCTATCATCTTGAAGCAATCACACCAATGCTCAAGTGACCATAGACAAGGCCAACTAACAGATCTGCACCATCATAGAACCAAACCTCATGGATATTGACAGTCCACTTCTGAGTTGTCCCACAACAAACATGTAGGTAAATACAACCCACAACATTTCTCAACCTGTAGATTCAATCAATAAAACATGCAAACCCATCATCACACTAGAAATTGCAAAACTAAAATTTCAAGGAGAATAACAATGTAGACAACTTGACTCAAACACTAGATCAAGTTCAAATCTGATTTTCCAATCATGTCCACTACGAGTACCATATTCAAGGGAATCCATTAAGCACCACCACAAAAATTTGAGTGAGTATACACTTACCAACACTCCCATGCAAAGAAGAAACCTAACCTCCTCTCATCATGCATGAAGCATGCATGCAGAACTACAACTATCGCATCCAGTAACACCCCACAAGCCAAGGTCTAGAAATTAGTTTACCTGCAGCTCCACAAAACCGCAAGTTTTTCTTGACCATGTAAAACTTGCAAAATCACTGTGTTCATAAAACACCCATGCACACCCATATCCACTGCATGTCTGGATGACTCAAAAGTATACATACAACCATCACAGTTAACCAGAACAATGGAATAACATGAATATGCATAACAATAGATTCTTTAAATAGAAATCTATAAAACCCCTTCAAATACAAAGAAAATGAATCTGAGCCATGAAATTACAAGGAATCCTTAAAAGGAACAAGTAGTACAAGAATTCTAGGCCCATTCTAGATCAATTCCACAACCACCAACATGAACATGCATACGAGAGATCCATGCTATTCAAAAGTTTTCATATCACCTAAAGATCAACTTCATAGCGTACATGCAATCAAGGTAATAAAGAATAATGCCTTTCAATACCAAGACAAAGCACCCAACACAAGCACAATACTCCATGGATGAATAACAACCCAAGCTTCTCCATATCATCGGGGAGCCTCTCAAATAGACACCCAATATGAATAACTTTGCTGCAACACAACCACGAGCATAAACTCACACCCCTTGCATGAGGATTATTCCTTGTCAACTAGGAGCCTTGAACCACATCATTATAATATTATCAACTCAAGTTTCGCCATCTTCAATGTCCTTCATGCTACATGTTGTCTCTTAAAACAAATAGAGCAAGGACTTCTACTCACCAAAGGATCAATCATCAACCAACTCCTTCAGATCTCCTCAAGCTTGTCAGGCTCAAAAATCTTCACAAAACCAAAAACCACCAAGAATTCTTACATACAAGCACATTTAAGGAAAATAAAATTTTGGAAGAAGGCTCTGATACCACTTGTAAGGAAAATATTGATAATCTCAGAAAGAACATCTAAGATCATTAGTGCCTTCAGTTACTTTCAAAACCATTAATTTACTTCAAAGACACATACTACTATGCCACAAAGCGGAACCAGGCATAGTTGATTTCCCACATTAACCCTCTTGAGAAAAGCTCATGCAAATACAACCATTTTCAACATGCATCAGACATATTCAATTTGGAGAATAAACCAATATGAAAAACAAAAGATATGGACACACAAATTTACGTGGGGAAAACCCTTTCGAGTAAAAAACCCCACACTCCAAAATGATCGATTCATTGAATTATTCAACAACAAACAAAGTTATAATACAATCTCAAGCTCATAACCTCTACATGAGTTTTCATCTTGTTCCATCAGAAGAAGACAAACAACATAACCATTAAGAATCCTCGCACTGTTACAATACTCTCACACAACATAGAGTGCAGATACTTCTCCTCCCTCCTCTCTACATTTTTATTTTTCACATTAAGCCACACTATTACAATGCATTACACATTATAGCATTTTTATTCTAAGAAAACCAAACTGATCTGCATCACCAAGCCCATACTTAGAAACATACCAATTTAGTTCCCATTCATTATAGTAGACAAACCGTCAATCAACACTTACCATATCGGGCCATGTCATAGAGATAAACTCCAATCTCTTATTGATCTACACGAGTCACATCGATACGTTCTTCTTACAAAATATTGTCGACCAAGTCCATCGCCATGTCGATGAGAGATTTCAGCTTCTCCCACCGATACACAAATGTCTCATCGACATAGATCTTACCACCATGTGGACCCTACTACTGTGTTACCTTCGTAAGCTATCAGCTTATCAGATCATCGAAGAGACATTGCCCAAAGTCACAACGAACACCCGAAGTCACATAGATAAGAATGTTCAAGAATTCTAATGGCATTTCAAAGAGAAATTTCATAATGTCTCAAAGAACTCACAAAGTCACACCGACAAGTGTCTTCTAGCTTACCATCGACATGTTGAGGAGACATTTCACAATGTCTCGACGAAGCATCCAGGTCTCTCTGATACGAAGCCATCAACATATCGAGGAGACATTGTCCAATGTCTTGATGACAGTGCAACCTCCCGTCGATGAAGGGTGATCGGTCCATCAGGGAGATAGAATTTTAAGTCACACCAAAGTATCCATGTCCCACCAATGAAGGCAGACTATCGGATATTTCATGAACTTGACAACCTGCGACATGTAGTTTCAAAGTTCGGATCTTCAACGATCTCGCGACATACAAGGAAATAAAACTCCAGAGGAAATTGTTCACGCCAAATTGTGGAAGTCATCGGAGCATTAGGGGAACCAAGAACAAGGTCCCGCCGATATGAGGAAGTCAGGCCGATAAGAGATAGAAACAAGACTTTAAGGGGTATATCAAGCCAATAATTTGAGGCACAAATCCCAATAATCTCTTAGTCCTCATCAATCTAGATCATTATAAGGAGAGGGAGGACTAGCCTAGAAGGGAGAGATAGAAAGGGGAGTGTTGGGGATGAGACGTGTCAACTTAGAATGAAACATCTAAGAACAATAGTGCCTTAGTGACTTTAATTTTAAAATCACATCAAAGACACAAACTACTATGCCATAAAGCGAAAACAAGCACAGTGGATTCCCCCATTAATCCTTCTAAGAAAAGTACATGCATACAAATAAAAGATTCAACACATGCATAGATTTAGATTACAGAATCAAACAACATGAAAGAAAAACTCATGGACACAGATTTATGTGGGGAAAACCCTTTCAGGTAAAAAACCCACACTCCAAAACACTCAGCTCAATTGTATTAATCAACAACAAAACAATTACAATACAATCTCAGAGCTATGCTCTTCAGAAGTTTACATCTTGTCCATCTGAAGAATACAGGAAACATCATTATACAAAATCCTCGCACTGTTACAATGTCCTCACATGACATACAGTGCAAATTCATTTCATTTCACCAGCCCACTCATTTAGCCAGCCTTTCGGCTAGCACAACCTCATGACCACTCAAGTTCACATCTTCACGGTTCTGTGTCACTCAGTGTTCACGATTACAATGCCTTAGCATATCGCTCAAACACTCTCACTGCACGATCTGATCATCTTGACACTTCATTGATCGACCTCTCAGTCGTATCAATCAACAACCATCAGGGCGTATTTAATTACCCTACCGACAAGCCTTCTAGCATTCTCTGATAATGTGCACCACAATACAACACACATCGAGCCGCCCAACATTAAATCAGGATACAAAGATATATCTACACTTTGTCAACCTCCCGAATCAGATCATTCATTTAATGCAAATATATCGCTTCCAAAGAATAAAGCTTTCAGCCAATTAGCGTTGATTTACAACAATGATGTAAAATCAATGAATATCATCATGCCATGTGTTGTCACATTATTTTTCCACCGCTTTGACCGTCACCCAAACAGTCAACAAAACCCGAGCCCCTTCTACCACTCCACCGCTCACCATCCATCATACGCTTGCATTAAGGTGGTATACACTGCACTACTGTGCCCTAGCAAGAAGAAACCCATGGTATAGCGGTGATAACCCACTTGCCAAACTGTCACCATCAACTGTGCCACCATGGCTTAAAGAACAAGCCTCCATGATATAGTGGTAGGCTTCTATCATTGTTTGCCATGTCCACTGTGCTATCGTGCTCAAGCGGAAAGACCTCCGTGGTGTAGCAATAAGCCACCACGTAACTGCCAGTTGACATGAAACCCACTACGGCAAGGAGGTAACACTGTGACACCGCTCCAAGACCGAAGGACTCCCACGGTAGGGAGGTAAATGACTGCGCCGACTGCCACGGTTTCACCGCGCCACCGTGCCTTCTTCGAGTGACCCCGCGATAGGGAGGTAATCGCTATGCCAGACCGTCGAGCCTTCACCGTGCAACCGCCAAACAATGAGACTACCACAGTATGGCGGTAACACCGCCCAACTATGGATTGAACAAAAGAGGCTCGTGGTAAAGCGGTAAACCACACAACCGTGCCTCTATTAATTGTTCCCCATGGTAAAGCGGTAAAGGCTAGGATTGAAGAGAAAACACCAAGTCTTCAAGATATTTTAAGCTAGAAAGTTGAGGCATATTTTCCAATAGGGAGCACCCTTTGAATCTCTTGCAATAAGAGCTAAGGAAGAGGCCCCCTTTAGGTCCTCTTCGCTCAACTCCTGTGAGGTGAACATCATTGATTTTGCAAAAATCACCAACAAAGTTGGGACATTGTCCACTAAGTTGAACATGCACTTGACAAGAGTGCCATGTGTCATCTAGATGGGTGAAGGAGGTGCCCTAGATCCACTGCTAGCCTAACTGAAAGACTTAGGGGTAGTGAAAAACTCGGGGGATGTAGAGGAAACCTTCATCACTAGGATGACACAATTGAAAGCAGAACCCTCTCCTAAAGAGGGCGATCCTTTATTCCAACTCCCATTGGAAGAA
Source organism: Sequoiadendron giganteum (assembly GCA_007115665.2). Classification (NCBI taxonomy): domain Eukaryota; kingdom Viridiplantae; phylum Streptophyta; class Pinopsida; order Cupressales; family Cupressaceae; genus Sequoiadendron; species Sequoiadendron giganteum. The sequence goes on along the minus strand of CM021102.1, from coordinate 534,449,837 downwards.
GGTTCATCCTCCAACTTGCACTTCATCAAAGGATGTGAGATCCACACATAGGAAGTGAAAGGAGAGGAAGAAGAGGATAGAGCCACAGTTGACACTGCAAAAGTATTCAACATATCCATGAGCTTTGGAAAAGGCGGGATGTCCAAAAGGGACATTAGGAGAGGAGGCTCAATCAAGGGAGTGATGAACACTTGCACCCTTTTATGGTGAGGGCCATCCATGCTCATGGGGGGAGCCAGAAGAAAGATCAAGGTGAAGGGAACTAAAGTAGAAGGGGTAGAAGAGGAGGGCACAACAGGAGATACCGAAACATAAGCTGTTGGCTCCTCTTCCACCTTCTACAAGGCATTTTTCTTAGCAGCCAAAGCCTTCCTTTGATGCTTACGCTCATGTGCAAGGTGGTTTATTTGGCTCCGAGAGCTGAAAGTTCTGGCTTGAGGAAGAGTAAAAGGCTCATGTTATGCCATGGGAGTGTCCATCAGAGTTGTTGCTAGCAAAGGGAGTGACTCCTAGATAAAAACAAGAGGAAGAGATGTAGGAATAAAGACAACAACCGATGGAGAAGAAGACTCAAGTGTCTTGATGGTGGGCCTCTTCCCATTCACCACCCTAGGGAAAGAGCAGTAGGAGGTTGTGGAGGCAGAGACATAGAGGCAAATCCACGAGGGCCCTTCCCCTTGCGATAGACAATGCACTAAGGCACCGTGGACAAGATAGGAAGGTCAAACACTTGATGCTTGGCCTTTTGCCAAGTGGGCACCATTAGAATCCCCATTAGACGCATGGAGGCAGAAGCTAAAGGTTTCACAGTAGGGTGAGAGGTGGAAGTGGATGAAACAACATAAGAGGAAGGCTCCTAAGCGTTAGCAGAGTTCCCATTCCCCTTTTGAGAGGAGGAAGATGCAACCTGTTGCTATGCTATCATAGAATCCTTAATTGAAATAGCATAAGGGGAAGGAGGATAGGTCACTTTCAGTGCTATGCCCCCATTCTTGTATTTTACATAAGTGGGATACAATAAGTCCATCCTTGGAGGGAGTGAGCCAATAGGGGTAGGCCAAAAGTGATCTAATGAATACGCTTCACACAACAACAAGGGTTTATACCCAATGTCGTGCACAAAGTGAATGGAGCCCTCATGAGATAATTTCAAACATTTATAGATCATTTAAGGGACTACATTCATGGAAGCTAGCCAAGGAATGCCTAGCTTCACTCTGAACAAGTCATACTTTGGGATGATGTCAAAATGTCCATTCACAATCCTGAGCCCTACTAGTACTAAAAGGGTGATAGAACCAATGGGAGGGATATGAATCCCATCATGTGTACATATTTTTCTCTTAGATTCATCGTACCCATCCTTATGTAGAAATTTTATTAGCATAATCTCCTTTGTAATAACATTAACTGAGTATGTAAGATCAATGAGAATACTAGTCATGATATTCCAATTGATACGAGTGGGAGTACAAAGGAGAGGTTTTTCTATATTTATTCATGGGTAGGTCTTGCTATGTAAAGGTTATAATAGGTGATCCATTCATAGGATTCACACACATAATAGGAATACACATGAAAGAGGCCATTGTTACGTACTTCAAAAAGGGCTTTCTCAAGATACCCCAAAGATTGAACAATCAGGTAGTGACCTATTTGGATTTTTCCTTACAATATTTAGCAAGTATTCTAACTATGCCGCTAGGGGTCATAGGTTGGGTTGCAAGGCTATTCTCCCTGCAAAACAAACCTACAACACACCTAGAACACAAGAGAAGATTCCTTCAACACTACAAAATAGTTCACATTAGGTTTACCAAAATATAGAGGGAGACCAATTGCATAGGACCACAAGTCATGGGAGGGTATAGAACAATAGGATACACTGATCTACCTCAAGCTAATGGAATATCTAGGGAGAGTTTAATGTTTAGATGTTGAAAGGAAGAGCAACTGGGTTGCTACTATCCTTTTACAATCTTGAATGTTTTAGGAAGTCAAGTGAGTAAGTTTCTAGAGTCAGAATTGTGACTTAGACAACTCACTACCAAAGGACTACAATGCAAGACATGGATGACAACATGGCACATTGGCATCTCAGTAGGGCACTGGCATCTATATGGACAAAAAGCGTAAAGTACAATAAAAAACCAAGGAAAACCTACTAACAACCTAATGGATATAGTTTAATGGAATGAAAGAAACAAAAAGGAATAAAATGATAGCATAAAAAGAAGAATACTTTAACTAAACATAATCTATGAATTGACAAAGAAAAGTGAAGAAGGTGCACCTTCCCACCCATGAGTTGATATCTTCAAGGTATTCACTCCAAAGAGAACTTTCACACCGAAGAATGAGAAAATGTTGGGGTTGTGTTTAGAGGACTTCCTCAGCTAGTCCCCCGCTTTGGTGTTTCCACCTCTGGTCCACAGATAGCTAAGATAACAATGATTGGAGAAATATGATAAATAAAGCTATTTAAAGGAGAATGCCACATAATACGTTAAACAAAAATATGATACAATATCAAAATGATAATGCAAGGTAAAAGGAAGATGGAATGATATCACCTTCAACCACGTGCACTCAAGGAAAATGGGAGAAGGAGCGAGCTCACAACCTTTCAAAATTCAAAATTACCACAACAACGAAGAGAGTTAACCAGAAAAGTATCAACTTACAGCTTCAATAGAGGTGGTAGAACTTGAGAATTTTGTGAGAAGAGTGTAGAAGACCAAAATGAAGTAAGAGAGATCTAGAGAGAGATCCAGAGAGAGTGAAAGAATGGAAGAGATAGTAATTTAAAGTTGAAAAATGGAGGCAAAGGAGTCATTTGAGGTTGGCCAAGGGAGAAAAGACATTATGCTTCATCACCAATGGAGAAATGTAATGCCTCTATAGATTCCAGAGGTGAGAATCTTGTCAGGATGGCAACACACAATGCAAACATCCGCACACTGCACTGGCGTCCCAGATAGAACATCCCCCGCTGACATGAAAAAAAGCTAGCAAGTGGATGGAAAATGGATGAAGAGCATGGAATTGCATTATCAGACTTAATTCTCTAAGGTAGGAGTTATGTAAATGTGGAATTTGCAAGGGGTAAAAATTCACAGCATTACACCTTTGTTGCGACAATTATTCTTTATCATCTTCTTCAATAAATATGAAAGAATCATACTCAAGTTACAAATAACTTTGAAGAAGATTGCTTGAGGATTCATTTGTATATCCTTTTTCTTCAAGGGGACCCTTGATCTTTTTTCTAACAAAACCATTCACTAAAGTTGTATCAACACTTTTGAATTAGAAAGATTTTTTTTTCTAGAGGAGAAAAGGGCCTTGGTAAGTATTGTTAGACACACAAGAAAACTAAGAGGGGGTGAATGAGTTATACATTAAATATTAAACCCTCATTAACCATCAAACCTTATTAATCATTAAAAAAATGTAAACATCTATAACATAAACACATTCAACACCATGCACATGAGAACACTAGGTTTACATGGAAAACCCTAATCAAGGAAAAACCATAGTGATGATTAACTCACACATACATGAATAGAAACACCAGATACAATAGACTCTCTACTAGAAGGGCTCACTGCCCAAAAGAGAAGAATGGCTCACTACCAAGGGCTCACTATCCAAAGGACTCAATTTTGGAAGAAAGAAGAATAGAAGAAGATTGTTACAAAGAGATTCACTATCTCAAAGAAATAGGAAAATCCACCACTGCAACTCTCCACCATCCACAAACTTCAACTCACTACCTCCAAAAAATTTAGGAACACTAAAAATATAGACACCTTCTACTCACTACATCTGGTAGCATTAAGCATTTAATCTCACACTCAAATCACCACACTTGATCACATTCACATATTTCAAACATGAAACACCACATCTCCAACAATTAACCTTTCTTATATATCATCCACAACTTCAAGAACCTTATCCAAGTTAGCCACAATGAAATGTATGCACCTCAAATGTGCAATGAACAAATAGGTCGACACCAAAACCTTCGACAATGGAAATAAGTGAAGGAAAACCACACTAAGGGTTAACTAGGACCGAAATCTACACTGAAACACTTTACCATGCTTCCACAAACAACAATCTTCATAATTAGCACTAGCACCCAATTCAACCAAACTTGCACTAACACCAACAAATGACCACATACATGCCTCTCCAAGTATGAAAAAAACCTGTGGACCACAAAGAAACACTTTACAACATCAACACAACATCATAGAGTATTCCAACATCATCAGAATATTCTGCAACATTGCCACAACCACTTACAATTGAGAACACCATCATCATGTATAACTAGTAACGTTGCCAAGGAGATACAATTCACTAGCCATCCTTGTGGAATACTTTAACACAAAAAAATCCAATGGAAGTTAGGTATAAGAAACATTATCAAATCCCCAAATCCACAAGATAGGAAACCACAATGGGGAGAAATGTGAAGCAATTCCATTTCTCTTAGACAATTTTCTTCACAAACAACACACTGCCAAACATAACTTCCACTACCGTATGATCTAGAACCTAAAACTCTGGATATAGCACCTCTTAACAACTATGATCATCATATACAAAGAAAATAAGAATATCTTAAACCATGAAGAAATATGAATAAAAACACTAAACATACCTCTATCACAATGCACACTCTTTTATTCAAATTTTCTCAAAAGCACTTGGAAACCAAGTAAACTAGCTACAACAACAACACCACAAATATCTGCTCAATATATCTACAACATCTACAATTTCCCCATATACAATACCTACTCAACACCATGCTATAGGTTGACATCAGTGACAACACTAGAAGAAACATAGTGCAACACACTCATTGCTAACATCAATGACAACACTGCAACAATCTTCCTAACCATACTAGAGGTTGACATCAATGCGACATAAAAGCATAAAAAATCCACACTAGGGGTTGAACCATAACTCTTTCTCATGCAACACACTTCAATAGCTCGAACAATCTCCACACACTAGGGGTTGACATCAATGACAAAAATATTGACAAGACTAGAAATCTCTAATAATCTAACAAATATCCAACAATATTTCCCTTTGTCATTGATGGCAACACTAGCTCTGAAAAATCATCAATCAACAAAAGAAACTATGCAACTCCAACAATCAATTAGAAGAAGCAACTATGCAACTCCAATAATCAGGAAACTCTTCCCCTTACTTAAGTCTCTCCCCCTAACTGGGGCATTGCTTACACTTCTACCACTTTCTCTCACTCTCTCTTTCGCTTTCCTTCATTTTTATCCCCCCTTGAGGAGTTTTTCAGACTTTATCTCTCCATGTTTTTCAAACTTTATCTCTCCCCTTTGACATCAATGGAAAAGGGAAAAATTTGCATACTTCACTCCAGGCAAAACCAACAAGCATCTCTCTCTCACACATACTTCTCTCTCTCCACAACTCTCTCTCTCTCTCTACTACTCTCTCCCCTTAGGAGAACAATATATGATCCCCCTGACTGAACCAATTAAAACACACTACTACTTGCTCCCCCTGAGAGGTAGCCTTCATTAGTCTAGGACAAAGAATGTATCTTGAAATGATCCCTGGACATATGCACACCCTAATGCATCTAATTGAAAGAAGGAGGGGCAATAAAAAATAACTTCTACCAAAGATACTCATATGTATCTTTTGGAAGAAACTTTGTAAAAATATCTACAACTTGATCCTTTTTAGGCACATACTCTAGCTTTGCCTCATTCTCTACAACTCTCTCTCTTAGAAAGTGATACCAGATAGAGATATGCTTTGTCCTTGAATGCATTATCAGGTTTATTGAAATATTGATAACACTTGTATTATCACACAAGATAAAAATAAGTTCATCATATGACACCCTGACATCCTTCAATTCATGCTTCATCCTTAACCCCTGTGTGCAAGATGACGTTGTTGTAATATATTATGCCTCTTTAGTAGATAATGATATTGAATCCTACTTCTTACTCAACCAAGAAACCAATCTTATTCCAAGAAAGAATTCACCTCCACTTGTACTTCTTTTGTCATCTGCACAACCTGCCAAATCTGCATTTGTATAAAAAATCAAAGAGAAATTAGTATCCTTGGGATACCATAGAACAAAATCTAGAGTGCCCTTCAAGTATCTAAATATCATTTTAACTGCTGCAACAAGTGATACTTTGGGATATTCTTGAAATCTTGCCACAAGACAAACTATATGCATGATATCTGGTTTAGTAGCAGTAAGATATATTAGTCCACTAATCATTGATCTATACTTGCTCTGATCTATCCTAGGAGATTCACCATTTTTTCTCAACTTGCAATCAATAACCATGGGAATACACACTGGTTTAGAATCCTCATTCCAAACTTCTTCAACATTTCCTTGACATACTTTGACTGTGAAATGAAGATGCCTTTTTTGATTGAAAAATTGTAACCCAAGGAAGAAATTCATCTCCCCAAACATAGACATATTAAACTCTTTTTGCATCCACTCTATAAATCTCTTACACATACCATCATTTCCTCTAAATATTATGTCATCAACATACACAACCACAATCAGGATTTAATCTCCCTAAACCTTGAAGTATAGATTGCTATATGCAGTACCCTTTTTGAATCCTTGTTGCAACTAGTATCTATCCAATCTTGCATGCCAAGCTCTAGGATCCTGTTTGATTCCATACAATACCTTTTTTAATCTGCAAACCATATCAAAATATTTTGATAATGAAAAACCTTCTAGTTGTTCAATGTAATCCTCTTCTTCTAACTCACCATTCAAGAAGGAAAACTTGACATCCATTTGATACATCTTGAAGTCTTTATGTGCTACAAAAGCAAAAAAAATTCTATTGGCTTCCATTCTTTCCACTAGAGAAAAAATATTTTCAAAATCCATTCTTTCCACTTGTGAGTAGCCCTTACACATAAGTGTAGCCTTATTTCTAAAAACCTTTCCATCCTCATTTAACTTGTTCATGAAAACCCATTTAGTTCCTATCAAATTCTTGTCTGCTAGTCTTGGGACCAATTCTCAAGCATGATTCTTCTTAGTATGTCTCAACTCTTTTTCCATGCTTTGATCCAGTTCTCATCATTGCATGCTTTAGTTATTGTTTTAGGTTTTACCTCTGAAAGTAAATAAAAGTTTACTTGTTCTTCTTTCATAGAAGCTTTCTCCTTGTCAACACAACTTTGCTCTTATGTCCAATGATTTGATCTTCATAATGATTCTTCTGCATATACTTAGGAGTCTTAGGGATCTTTTCCAGAGCTTCTTCCTCTTTGACTATCATATCCTTTTCTTCATCTTCTTCATTTTCTTCTTCACTACAAGGGGGTTCATCAGATTCATATCCTTCTATCAACATATAAATTTTATGTGGTTTTTCATCCACTTTGACACTTGCACTTTCAACAATCTTCTTCAACCTTTTGTTATTGAATCTGTATTCCATGCTTTTTGTAGAGTCTCCAAGGAATATTCCTTCATCAGATCTTGCATCAAACTTTCCTAAGTTTTCTTCATCTCTTCTGATTTATAATTTTCTTCCAAACACTATAAAATATTTCACAGAAGGAGGTTTTCCATACTATAACTCATAAGAAGTCTTTGAAATATTCACTCTAGCTTGTCCTCTATTAATAATGTACACTGCAGTATGAATTTATTCTCTCCAATAGACATCTGATATATTTTCTTCCTTCATCATGGTTCTTGCTACTTCTTGAGCTATCATATTCTTCCTCTCCACAACTCCATTTTGTCGAGGAGTCCTAGGAATTGATATATGTCTCTTTATTCTATGATATTCACAAAAAATGTTAAAATAATTGGAGGTGAACTCACCACCTATGTTAGACCTCAAGCATTTAATTTTCAAATCCATTTCATTCTAAACCATAGATTTAAATGCCTTAAACTTATCTAGAGCTTCTGATTTTTCTTTGAGAAATGTCACCCATGCCATTCTAGAATAATAATCTATTAATAACATGAAATACCTATCACCTTGAGAGCTTCTTATTCTGGTAGGTACACATAAGTCTATATGCACCAACTCCAAAGGTCCTATGGTAGAATATTATTTAGTTTTGAACCTCCTTTTTTTTCTTTCCAAACTAACACTCTTTAAAGATTATATTGATAGGCTTTGTAATCCTTGGCAAATCTCTCACAAAATTAGTAGAACTGATCTTCAATAGGCTATCAAAGTTAATGTGACCCATTCTTCTATGTCATAGAAAACTTTCATTGATTTGAGACATAAATCACTTAACACCACCACCTTTGAGCTGAATAACATTTCCTTCTATCTTTGTACCCGTAACAACCAAAGTTCAAGAGCTTCCTTTTCTGATTTCACAACCATCATCTTGAAACACCAAATTGTATCCTCTAGTACACATTTGTCTTACACTGAGAAGATTATGTTGGAGACCCTTGACATAAAGAACATCATCTATTTTATGCTTGCAATCAAAATTAATTGAACCATTTCTGTAGATCTTAGCAGATGTATCATTATCAAACCACCATCATACTTCCAAAGATTAACAAAATTACTCTTATCACCTATCATATGATTTGAACATCCAGTATCAATTATCCATTAGTTTTTCTCCTATCTTGCATGAAATATAGTCAACATAGTTCCTTCAATATTGTGGCCTATTTTTAGAGCACTTTCCTTCATACATATTTCAGGATTAGTTCCAATATTTAGAGCCATGAACAAGCATTCACCATTGTCATCATTAGGATAGTTTGATTTCTCATCATTAGATATACCATTTTCTTTTTCAGCATAATAACTCTTCTTGATAGATTTACCTTTATGATCCTTATGTTTTTCATTTACAAATTTGATTGGACATTTAGAAGCATAATGACCTATCTTTCCACAATTGAAAAACTTAATGGGTAACTAACCTCTATATTTGCTAGTTCCCTTTTTCAATATCCTTACAAAATTTGCTTTCACTTCATCAAGATCATCCAAATTTGATTCATCATCCTTCTCTACCTTGTAGACCTTAAAGGTAGTTTCTTTCTTTGTAGCATCTTGACCAAACTCTCTCATTTCAAAAGGTAAAGCACCAAAAATCTGATCTCTAGAATATTGATCTAAATTTTGAGCTTCCTTAATAGAAAAAAAATTAGAAGTATAAGATTTAGGAAGAGTTCTTAATACCCTTTTACAACTTCCCTTTCTTCCAGCTTGCCACCAAGACCATTGATAGAATTAACAACTTCATCCACTCTAAGCATGTAGGTTGTGATGTCTTCATCTTCTAACATCATTAGGTTTTCAAATTTGGATTTAAAATTTTGCATCTTTTCTTGCTTGACCTTATCATCTCCTTCATAAATGCTTTGTAACTTCACCCAAACCTCTTTGGAAATTTTGAGACTTTTTAATTTTCCAAGTTCAAAATCATAAAGACCACTCAAGATAGAATTTCTTACTTTGTCATTTTGCTCATAATCCTTGACCTCATCATCACTTGTCAAACCATTGACAGACATAGTATATCCAATTTCAATTGAATTCCAGACTTCAAACCCTAGAGAGACAAGAAAGGCTTCCATCCTAGCTTTCTAGTAAGCATAATTCGTTCCATTGAGCATAGGAGCTTTGCCACCCTTCCTGTGTGCCTTCAGATCTACCTCAAGCTATCAAGATTTTTCTAAGGAGCCAAATCCCTGATACCAATTTTTAGACACACAAGACAATTGAGAGGGGGGTGAATCAATTGTACCTTAAATTCTTAAACCTTCATTAACCATATACCCTAAATAATCATCAACATAATGTAAACATATGTAACTATATAGGAGTGAATTTTTACCCCCCTTGCAAATTCCCCTTTTGCATCCCTCCACCCTAGAAAATCAAACCCAACTATGAAATTCCACATCACCCATTCGCAATGCATCCACTTGGTGCCTGTCTATTGTGTCAATGGGGGAATTTTTGTCAGGGATGTGAGCGTGGTGTGTGAACATCTACACGACGTGCTATCATCCTTGGTAGATTCCTACCTCTGGAGTCCCCAGGGACGTTACACTCCTCATCCAGGATGAAATGTAACACCTCTGTGTTGACTAGCCGACCCAAAAATGGCTCTTTGCCTCTCATTTTGGTCTTTAAATGCCTATCTTTCTCATTCACTTCATCTCTTTTTGCAATTTGGACTCCATTCTACACCAACTCAAGCTTTTGAGCACTCTTTGAGAAACTCAACATGCCTTCTCCACATCTTGCTACATCTTTAGCCATAATTTGAGTTACAACTTGGTGTCCTGAGGGATTGATTCTTCATTGTTACGACAGCGTAGACCTTACCAAGCTTGCATCCTCTTCTACGTTCTTGAGGGAACTTTGATTGAGAAGGTGATATTGCTTCTTGATGACATAGCATAATGTTGTTTTGATTGTTCGGTACTCTTTCTTGTTATTTTCTTTATCACATTTTCTATCTCATGGATTTCCTGGTTGTCCATGGAGGTGGAAACACCAAAGTGAGGGTTTGATTGAGGAAAACCCCAAGATTTTTCCTCTCTTGGCTGTGTGTAGGTGTATGTATGCATGTGGCTTTCTGGTGAACTGAACTGTTAGTGAGTTGGCCTTTGTCATCTTAGTTTCCATCATCTCCTTTATCATATTCATATTTATCATCTTGTACTTAATTATTCTGTTCATTTTGTTAAACTTCATTAGCTAAATCATAAGTTTTTGGAAATTCCATACTGTAATTTTCACTTTCTATCCATACGAACGCAAGCGCCCCAGAGAGATGCCAGTGCACTATGCTGTTGTCCCTGACTCGTGTTGTTGTCCTTGGGTAGAGAGTTGTTTGAGCTATGGTTTAGATTCCATAAGCTAGCTCGTTTAGTCTCATTTAAGCATTCAAACCAGTAGAGTGACATAAGAACTTGAGAGTGATCTTCATTATCTATCCTTGACCTAAACATCTTCTTAGCTTGAGGTAAGCTAGGGTAGTCCTCTGCTCTTAGATCTCCATGACTTGGAGCCTTGGTGTGGTTGGTCCCCCTACCTTACATTTTCGTGAACCCGACGTGAACCATTTTGGTTTTGTTGAGCAGTGCTAAAAGGCCCTTTCCTTATATCCTAGGAGAATTGTGGGTGTGAGTGTTGTGATGCGTTTCAACTTGCAACCCAAACTGCAACCCCTAGTGGCATAGTTGGAAGCTTCCATAGGCATTGCAGAGTGAAACCTTAGTTGGGTCACTGTCTAGTTGCAAAACCTTTGGGGGATCTATGAAAGTTCTGTCTAGGTATATGTGATGGCCTCCTTTCTACATCTTCCCATCCTATCTATGCAACCCTGTGAATATTTCCCTTGGTATAAATTTCACCTCATAGGACCTACCGATGAATTATAAAAAAGAGGCATCTCCCTTATATATCCCTGTGTGAATAAATGGAAACACTACAACAGGTGTTCTTATTGACCCAACGTGTTAGGTGAATGTCATAACTGAGGAGATTATTTTGATTAACTTCTTACACAAAGATAGGTATGACGAATCCAAGAGTACCATCCATATGCACAATGAACTTTTCATAGATCCCCTTGGCTAGATCACCTTGTCGATCCTTTTTGGACCTAAGTTGGTGAATTTACTCTTTGACATGATCTTAGGGTCTGAACTCTTCAGGGTGAAACTAGGTATCCTTTGGTTGGTCGCTATGAATGTAGTTCCCTCAATAGTGCATACATGCCTAAAATTCATCCATGAGGGTATAGTGCATGTAGTCCATCACACCGGCTATAAACCACCAATTGCATGCATATGTGGTAGCTATTCGCTAGATCACTTTTTGCATGCACTTGTTGGTACGCTTCCTTCTAGGAAAAAACTCTTGTACCAAACCTACGTAAAGTACAAGAGTGGGCACTTAATTCCTAAAGTGAGATACCCTCCATATCCCTATGCCATCTCACATAGGGCTTGCCTGAAGGCTGATAGTGATGCCGCCTTGGCTCATAAAAGAGAAAAGGAGAAACATGCTCAACATTCTTCATCCTCTTCTTTTGTTGTTGTTGTCCCACTTGTCACTTCCTCTCACCCTGCTATGGCATCTTCAAATTCTGCTCCTAGGTGTTTACTGTAGAATCCTATGGTGCCTGCTTGGTGAAAGCCCCAACGTCTAGTGTTCAAACTTCCCATTCTACCCATGGTGCCTAGGTTCATTCGGTATGGTAAGGGGAAGGCTCCCCATGGGGAGTCCTCTATGTCTCGACATCTGTGACCTCTTACTACTCTTTCCCCCAAGGAAATGAATGGGAAGGGGATCACTTGTAAGGTGTTAGAGCCGACTCCCCCCTGCTGTTGCTCCAACCTCTTTTCAAGTTCTCCCTCTTGATCGCGTCCAAGAGTTGCTCCCTCTGCTGAAAATGATCATGACGGACGCTTCGATGGTTGAGTAGGAGCCCTCTATTCCATCCCAGCCTCCAACCTCTAACTCCCAGAGTCATAGGAATCACCTTGCGCATGAGCACAAGCATCAAAAAAAGGCTCTGGCCGCTAATCTGGTCGTCCTGTAGAGAAAGGAAGAGGAGTCAACTGCCCCTATTTCAGGGTCTATTGTTGTGTCCTCCTCTCCCATCCTCTCTACTTTAGTTCAATCAGCCTTAGTGCTGCTACTGGCTCTTGCTGCAAGCGTAAACACCTCGAACCATAAAAAGGATTTCTCCTTTGATTGAGCCACCTCTTTTGATGTCCCTCCTAGACATCCCACCATTCTTGAAGTGCATGGACATGTCAAACACCTCGATGGTTTTTGTTGTGGTCTTCTCCTCCTCCTCCACACCTTCTGGCTCATTCGCATCCTCTGAAAAAATGGAAGATGGAGGATGGCACCGCTAGAAATGGGGGACAAAAGAGAATCCCACCTTCCTTAGATGGTGATCGTACATTAGTATGTGTCATCCTAGTGATGAAATATGTTTCAACATCCTCAGAGTTTGTCACTGCTCCCGAGTCACTCGGTGAGCCTAGCAGTGAATCTCGGGCATTGCCTCCCTCATTTGTTGAGGCAACACATGGAACTCATTTGAAGTGAATTTTTAACTCTCTATATGAGGTCTTGACCCTTTTGAAAATCTTCATGAAGTCGTCGACCTTTACCCCACAAGAGCTGAGCAGAGAAGACCTCGCAGGGCTTTCTTCCTTGGATCTTGTTGCAGGGGGGGTTAGAGGGTTCCCCCCTTGATATTCTGCCTTGCAGACTCATCCACCTTCCCCTTATAATGATCTAGATTGGGAGGCCAATGAACTCTTGGTTGATGAGGACTAGGGGCGCCTCTTCTTGATATGTAGATTAGATTGTGTGTATGTGTGTTTGTGTTCCCCTGTGCTTGCGTTATGTGTTCCTAGATGAACCTTATCACCCTCATAGGTTCTTGGGTACAAGAATGTTTTTGTGTCGTACAAATTACTCTATTTGTGACATCATTCTTCCTTTGTTATGTGTATTGATTTTTGATAATTGGGGATGATGCAAAGTGTTGGGGGAATTTAGGCTTCCCTTCCATGTTGACCCAATTTTTCATTTTTATTTTGTCTTCTCGTGCATTCTTCATATGGTTTGATATAGTAGGGAATTGATGAGAGTTCATTAATATACTATTATTATAATTATATATATTTATGAGCAACTCTGACCCTAAAATATCAGATCGACCCTATGTCTCCTATTCATGATGTTAATTTTTTCTTTACATTGTTGTTCTCTTATCTTTCATGCTTTCTTTGTGATGTTGTAGTTCTCATGTGTTGCCCCTCATGTGTGCGACAACATTACCACAACTACATCTTGTTATGTTCCATGGGCCACAACATCAATTTTTCATTTTTGATTTTCTCTCCTTAGGATGTCACGTACCTCTGCGTTCAACACGTACCATCCTAAGGGGGGCTATCATGTCAGCTTCAATTTTTGAAAAAAATGCATTCGGTGGCCAATGAGTCTTTTCTCGAAAATATCTTCAAAACATTTTTTAAAAATTGCATTCTCAACAAGGATCCCTAGCAGAATGTGTTTCCTTTGTCATGGGTTCGTAAAGAAAGAACTTGAAGAAATTTCCTCCAAGGAGTGAGAAAATTTTCCTATGGTAGAAGCCTTGACCTTCCCCTCGGGAGGGGGAATTTTCTTCCTTTCGAATTCCTTGATGAAGTGAACATATTTCAAAAGGATTCCTGGATGATGAATTGATTTACAAAAAATACGCTTACACTTTCAAATAGTGCATCTTTTGAGTGGACCCTTTTTCTTTTGAAGGGTTCTTCAGGGACACATTTGAAAGATCTTCCTTCAATTTTTTGACTATCTCCTTATTTTCCTACGTGGCTGCTCTTTGTTTTCTAACATTTTTTATTTGTGGATTAACATGTTGCTTTGCAAGTGTGCCTGTGAAGCTTCTTTCTAGTCTGAATTTGCAAAGTCCCCTTACACCGGGCTTCCTTTAGGAGAGAGTACCTAGGGGTAACCTTCTTTGCAAGTCTGAGGGCCTATGAAGTCTTTCATCTTGCAAGATTTTTCCATTGTTGGTCTGTGGGCCTTCGGTATACTTTGTTCAACTATGTAGTTTTGAGGATCTACAAAGTCCTTTTTTTTAACCTCCTTAGGAGAGAGTACTTGCAGAGCTATTTACATGCCCTACACTTTCAAGCTCTCTATATTACGATCTACTTCCTCGACAGTTTAGGTATACATTTCTAAACTCTTCGATCTACTTTACCAAACATTCATTGTCACTCATGCTCACTAAAGTGGGGGAAAATGTATATGAGAAAATTTTCACCCCTCTTGGAAATTCCCCTTTTGCATCCCTCCACCTTAGAAAATCAAACCTGACTATAAAATTCCACATAACCCATTCGTAATGCATCCACTTGGCACCTATCTTTTGTATCTGTGGGGGAATTTTTATTAGGGACACGAGCGTGGCACGATGATGTCTACACATCGCATTGTCATTCCTGATAGATTCCTACCTCTAGAGTCCATAGGGACGTTACACTCTTCATTGGAGATGAAATGTAACACCTCTGTGTCAACCAACTAGCCTAAAAATGGCTCTTTCCCTCTCATTTTGATCTTCAAATGCCTATCTTGCTCATTCACTTCATCTCTTTTTGTAATTTGGACTCCATTCTACACAATCTTGGGATTTTGAGAACTCTTTGAGAAACTCAACACACCTTCTCCACATCTTGTTTCATCTTTAGCCACAATTGGAGTTGCAACTTGGTATCCTGAGGGACAACTTCTTCATTGTTGCGGCAATGTAGAGCTTACCAAGCTTGCATCCTCTTCTACGCGCTTGAGGGCACTTTGATTGAGAAGGTGATATTTCTTCTTGATTGATGTAGCATAATGTTGTGATTTTTTGATACTCTTTATTGTTATTTTCTTTATCACATTTTCTATCTCATGGCTTTCTTGGCTGTCCATGGAGGTGGAAACACCAAAGCGGGGGTTTGACTGAGGCAAACCCCTATATAGCCCCAAAAATTTTCCTCTCTTGGTTGTGTGTACGTGTACGTGTACGTGGAGCTTGCTAGTGAACTGGAATCTTAGTGAGTTGGCCTTTGTCATCTTAGTTTTCATCATCTCCTTTATCATATTCATTGTTATTTTCTCGTACTTCATTATTCTGTTCATTTCGTTAAAGTTCTTTAGCTAAACCATAAGTAATTTTTTGGACATTCGATATTATACTTTTCACTTTATGGTCGTATAGACGCTAGTGCCCCAGAGAGATGCTAGTGTGTCACACTGTCATCCCTAATCCACACTGCTATCCTCAGGTAGAGAGTTGTCTGAGGTATGGTTCAGATTCCAGAAAATGGCTTGTTTAGTCCCATTTAGGCATTCAGATTAGTAGAGTGACAAAAACACTTGAGAGTTCTCTTCATTCGTTATCCTTGACCTAAACATCCGCTTAGCTTGAGGTAAGCTAGGGAAGCCCTTTGCTCTCAGCTCTCCATGACCTGGAGCCTTGGTGTGGTTGGTCCCCCTACCTTATAGTAACATAAACATATTCAACACTATACGCAAGAGAACACCGGATTTAAGTGGAAAACCATAATTAGGGAAAAACCATGGCAATGATTAACTCACATATATATGAATAACAACACCGAATATAATAGACTCACTATTAGAAGGGCTCACTACCCAAAAGAGAAGAATGACTCATTGCAAAGGGCTCACTGCCCAAAATATTCACTATTTGAAAGAAAGAATAATAGAAGAAGATTGTTACAAAGAGATTCACTATCTCAAAGCAATAGGAAAAATCTACCACTACAACTATGTACCATCCACAACCTTCAGCTCATTTCCTCCAACAACTTCAAGCACACTAAAAATGTAGACACCTTCTGCTCACTGCATATGATAGCCTTAAGCATTTAAGCACACACTCAAATCACCACACTTGATAACATTCATATATTTCACACACTACATGCCGCATCTCCAACAATTAACCTTGCTTATATATCCTTCACAACCTCAAAAACCCTCTTCATGTCACCCATAATGAAATGTATGCACCTCAAACATGCAACTAAAAAATAGGTCAGCACCAAACACTTCCATGGTGGAAAGAAGTGTAGGAAAACTACACTAAGGATTAACTAGGACCTAAATCTACACTAAAATTATTTACCATGCTTCCACAAATAACATTTATAATTTCCATAATTAGCTCTAGCACCTAGGTTAGCCAAACTTGCACTAACACTAATAATCGACCACATACACGCCTCTCCAAGTTTGAAAACAACATGTGGACCACAAGGAAACACTTCACAACATACAAACAACATCCCAAAATATTCCAACATCATCAGAATGTTTTGCAACACTTCCACAACCACTTACAACTGAGAACACCAACATCCTATGCAACCACCATTGCCACAGGGATACAATTCACTAACCATCATTACAAAACACTTGAACACAAAAAAAATCCAAGGTAAGGTAGGTACAAGAAATATTATCACTTCCCCAAATCCATAAGATAGGAGACCACAACATGGAGAAATGTGGAGCAATTCCATTTCTCCCAAATAACCTTATTCACAGGAAACACATTGTCAAACACTTCCATTGCCGCATGATCCAAAACTTGAAACTCTAGATATAGCACCTATGAACACCTCTAATCATCATATTGAAGCCACACAAGCATATGTTCAACTATGAACAAATGTGGAGCACAACACTAAACATACCTTTGTCACATTGTACTTTCATTCAAATTTTCTCAAAGCACTTGGGAACCAACTGAACTAGCTGCAACATCAACACCACAAACACCTAATCAATATATCTATAGCATCTGCAATCTCCCCATCTATAATACCTGCTGAAAACCACACTAGAGGTCGACATCAGTGACAACACAAAAGGAAACATAGTGCAACACACTCACTACTGACATCAATGACAACACTGGAACAATCTTCCTGACCATATTGAAGGTTGACATCAATGTGACATCAAATTATAACACATACACACTAGGGGTTGAACCATAACTCTTTCTCATGCAACACTCATCAACATCTCTACATACTAGGGGTTGACATCAATGACAACACTATTGACAACACCAAGAATCTCCAACCAACAAAGATTAATTTATATTTGAATCCCAATTGCTCATACTAATAGAAGATTATCCAATAGTTTTTGCAGCTGAAGAAAAACCAGTCACCACCTCTCTTGATGAATAAAATGGATGTCCACGTCTTCAGAGGAAACATGTCTTTGATCTTCAATTGTTTTTGAATTATTATTGTCTCTCTCCATGTATAATTGATATATTTTAGCATGTTCTAAAGCGTGAAATTCAATCATTAAAGAATTTGAAACATCCCTTTCACCCAAGATCATGAGATTCTAACAAGTAGATGTAGGACCCACATTAGCTTTATTCTTTTTGAACTAAGATTGAGCTGATCTTGAGCTTGCTTTCCAAGAAGACAATTTTGATTTTTTATTGAAGATGACTATTATTTCAAAATTTGAAACCTTTAGAATACATATTTTTATGTATTTTTCTTTTAGAAAACTAGATAAAATCATATCATCTTCAATTTCAATAGCTTCTTTTTGTTTAGCTTCTAAATTTCATATTTTTCCCTTCAATAAAAATATGACTTTAAATTGCAAAGCAACTTTGAAGACACACAATTGATTATTTTCACTCAGTTGATCATCTTGAGGAATCTTTTTTAAACATTGGTTGAACCATTTTACAAACTCTCTTATGGGTTCACCTTCTTCTTCTAAATTTTGAAAAAATAAGGCAACAAAGTATATATGTCAATTACAGGTTTGAATCTCAAAAGAAATTTATCTTTCAAGTTATCCCAATTTGTAATATATCCCTCTTTCAAATTCTAAAACCATTCTAAAACATTCCAAATGAGTCTCTCAACAAATAGTCACATGAACACATCTTCCTCACGAACTCCCAAAATTCCATAGGCAACGGTGAATGCTTGAATATGATCGTTGAGATCTTGTGAATTCTCTCTAGTGAACTTTGGAAAATATTCTTGAGACCCCTTAGGTAAGGTTGTATATTGAGCCAATGCTAATGGCCCAAACTAAGTTCCCCATGGTTGAGATGAAACTAGTGCCATGATGCAAGCCTAAAAATAATAACATCAGATATATAACCTTTATAGAGTCACCAACATCCATTCAAGAGTAGGTGCCTTTTATTTTTCTAGAGAATAAGATAGACCAGTCTTTTCTCTCCCTAGCAAAGTTGCCAAAAATATGTTGGTTAATAGATTTGTCATTATAATTTTTCCTTAAAAAATGACCATGCTTTTCCCTATTGAGCAGTGAAAAAAACCAAAAGTTAGAGAGATTGCTATTGGATTAGCAAGCTTCTTTTAAATTTTAGAGGTACATCTTCCTCGTATGATAAAATTTGGATTTTTAAAGGGTATGCATTTAATCAAAAATCAAGAAAGGGTAACAAAATAAATTGGAAACATGAAAGATAACCACTTCGAAAAGAGAATGAACACAAAAATTCATCTCCCAAATGTAAAACAAGTGTATATAAGATAAAGGAAAGAAAATACAGTTAAGCACATGAAAAAGATTCAAATAAATAACTACACTGAACATCCGAGAAATCAAAATAAATAAGTTTGTACTCCAACTCACAAATTAGAAATATCATTCTTTATTTCTCTCCAAAATTGAGGATTTCAAAATATATTTCCTTTGTACAAATTAATAACTCGATATTTTCCCTTGAAATTACCTACACTCAACCCAAAAAAACCTCCCTTTTTAACATTTTGATTACATATTAATAGAGTTTCTTTCATGTTTAGAATGTAACTAATTCTTGAAAATTGATTACAAAAGAAACCCATTATCGTAATTGTTTCTTGAGATTCTTTAATGCTATCCTTGGATGTTGAGGACTTATTTTTATCTTATTCAAATTTGAATTTAAATTGTGGGTTTGGACGCATGCACCAATAAATTATTTATATTTCACTTGTTGGCCTCCAACATGGTTTTGAGAACCTTTTCAAAGTCCGAAATTACTTCCAAAACCTTGTACAACTTTCGAATAAAATATAGCATAGAGCTAGTGATTTCATATTTTTTATTATCCAAATCATGTTAATGCCTTCATTTTCTTCATCATTTTATCTACATTCTTAGATTCACTCTTATTAATACTATTGATTATCTCATTTTGTATGTTTATTATATCCCTTTGGTGCATTTTAAAATTGCAGCTTTAAAAAGTCTTTTCTCATGTGTGCCGAGTTTGCTAGTGGTTCCCACAACCATTTTAGACACCAAAAGAGGTTTTAAAACCTCTTTAAACTTCTAAAAAATAAAAAAATAGCCTTTTCTTTCCACCTTTAAAACATGTGTCAATAATTTTAATGGTTTTCATAGCCATTTTGGGCTTCAAAAAGGTTATGAGAACCTTTTTAGGCTCCAACAAATATTTTCTAACCTCATAAAACTTTTGATTCTGCTTTAAGATTTGGCATGTCGGTATTCCACCATAAGCAAAATGGTGTATCGCCCTTGGAATTTGAGGGTTTCGCTTCCAGTCAGACCGTGGGAGCGACTGTTGGAAGAATACCTTATGTGAGATTCTCTGCAATCAATGTTCATCATTGAAAATGCATGAGTTGAAAACAACATCCGCATCATCCTGGGTCTGGAAATTACCAATCTGAGGGCACATAAAATCATCTACCCATCTCAGGTGATCTCCATTTTTCTGTCAAATGCTCTTGATTTCATTCAGTCTCTAGTCGAATTGGAAGATTTGGCTAGGAAATATGTTAAAATTCAGTTTATTCTAGATAATGCAATCCCCTGTTCTGTCCAAAAATATAATTTCTTTGTTGGGGATGGTTTTATCGGAGGGTTATTTATGAGGGATTTAGTGCTGAAAAGGTAGAGTTTTGAAGAATTTTTTGATGCCATTAAGCTAGTATTGCAATTTAACAATAATAATATTCTACTGCGGGCCTTAAGGAAACACTAGAGGCACACCTGTTCAATGTTGGAATTGGAAATTAAAGAGAAATATTATGCATTGGCATTCCTTCATGCTTTTACTCCACCTCTGACACATAATGGTGTTCGACTGGACCTTCAGCTTGGGGTAAGCCTGTCAACTCATGGTCAAAATCAAACTCAAAATCATGCTCAAATGGCCCCAAGTCGGAGGTTTTCTAGTGCTCAAGTACGTTTGTTAATGGCAGCTGCTCCACATCCACCTTCTCTCACCAACCAAATTAGAGTCCCTAATCGTAGTAGAATATTTTCTGAGAGGGGTCTTCAATTGGCAGAGAAATTAGAAGGAAAAGATGAAAATTCGGTTAATGGGGGTCAATGAAAAGGTGAAATTATCTAAAGGTTTTTTCAAAATTTTGTGGGGGCTAAAAATTTGCAATCTGTGGTGTGAGGCCACATTCTTTGGGGTTTTTTCAAAATTTTGTGGGGGTTTAAAATTTGTAATCTATGGTATGAGACCACCTTCTTTGGGGTCTTCATTTTTTGGTTAAACTTGTAGTTTAAATTTGGAATATAACTGGAGGTTTCTTACTGGTTCTTCCTGCTAGTATGCTTGTTGAACCAATTTTTGTAAATATCTACTTATATTTATTATAATATTATAAGTGGCTCACCACTTTTCGCTTAAAAAAAAAAAAAAACTTTAATACTGATTCATTTTTAAAACCACATGATTTCTGGAGGTCCTTGCAACATTCAAAACTAGAATTAAAAATTAAAAAATCTAATAGCCATGATGCCAACCAAAAATTGAAAATTTTATAGCTCTCAACTAGAGAGTTGAGGTGGAGAGCCTAGCTTGATCTGATAAAGCATCATGTTACAAGAAAGAGGTCATAAGGTCCAGTCTCCCCTTCATCCCCATGCTCCCAAAGGGTGTGTCATGCTAGCATCACCAGTCACATGAAAAGAGTTTACCAGGCACAGTACAATTTATAAAGGGGATACCCAATTCCTACAGTGTAAAAAAAATAAAGAATTATATTTTAATGAAAACTTAACATTATAATGTATACAAATCCCAAAGAATAACCCATCATTTATTTCTACTTTAGATATCCAAAACTCAAATTTTGATTTTTTTCATAAACTATTCACCGATGATTCAAAATTTTAAAATTTCCCAAATGGAAAATATTTTTCCTTGAAACATTTCCTCAATATCCTCAATGATGCCAAGAATGTCTTCATAAAACTATTTTATCCCATCTCAAATGGTTTGTGATATTTAATTGTTTTATGATCCATTAGAGTTAAAACGAGTACAAAAACATGCAACACTAACCTTGTGTGGCAACATAGGTAAACAAATATCTCCAACTAGGAAAACAATTTGACTCTTAGGGTAGATAAATATTCTCGCACGATTAGACTATTATGATAGGATTTAGCATGATAGCCTTTGACATTTTCTATACAAATTTTAAAATTGGGCTAACTCAAAACATGAGTAACTATAGTTGTTTTTGGTTTGTGGAGATGAAGGGTTAGTAATAAATTTTCTTGGATTTTTACTCTTTGGGATTTAGTGACAACTATTGCTTTTAAAAATATTTATGTAACTTTCTAATATTGATTAATTAATATATTTATCTTTTTGTTGAAAGTAAAATTAAAAAAATTAAGAGTTGAGTATGATAGCCTTTGACTAAATTGATTAAGATAAAAATTAGTGATGTGTTGAAGTACAATATAGAGTTATTCACTATTTTGAATATAAATTTTCAATTGTAGCTTAAAATTACTCCAAATTTTCACATTAAAATACAATGAAGAAATCTAAATTGAGTCATTCTTCAAACATTAGAGAGGTAAATAATCATTTGTTATTCTATCTTAAATAGAACAATTTTTTTTGTCTTACATTGATTCAATAGTAATAAAGAGAGAATAAATAGAGGTAGTAGACATTGATATATACATAATAGTCAATTGTTGCACTTGAAATTATTATTAATAGACAAATGAATGTTTTTTCCTATTTTGATTAGATGTTCTAACACAATCATACATAACTCCACCTTAGATAGAACATTTTTGTGTTTTATTGATTCAATAATGATTATGGAGAAATAATAGAGGTATTAGACATTGATATACATAATATTCGATATTTGACATTTTGAAATTACTATTAATAGATATATGAATGTGTTGTCTTATTTTGATTAGATTCTCTCCATGATATTTGATTATGTAATGACAAAGATGAACTAAAATTATTCCCTTAAAAATACAACCTATGTGCATAAATCAAGGCCTTTTACTACTTGAGGCCACTATATATAAACATGTGAGTGAATTGATTAAATCTAGAAGGGACCCATTAATAACATAAACATGTGTGAAGTGGTGTAAAATAAAAGGATAAAAATAAATTAATTTTAAATTATGGAAGAAGATAGCAAAATCAAAGAATAGTATAGTTGTGAAGGAATAAACCACTCAAAATATAATGTAATCAAGATTGAGATGTGTAGTGTTGTAAATCACACAACCTTGCAATTTCACATTGCACAATATCCTCTCTTTATCGCTCTGATATAAAATATTTTAGTTACAAAACACTAGCACCTGAATTCTTCATTTGTAATAATTTTATGATGTTATTGGTTCTTTGATTAAAATAAAATCAGATGATGCTTTGCATGGGCATTCATGAAATGTGCTAGTGTCCTATGAATATTAATCATTCCAATGGTTTTTAAAGAGTTACCTTCTTGCAGATTTTTCAAATGTAAAACTCCTACATGCAATAATGTTGAACAAAATCAACTCAACCTCTATTTTAAAAGAAGAAAAAAAGAAAGAAATATGTTTTTTAGCTCTCATGTATTCGACTTTGCAACTATTGAAGAAACTCTCTCATTTTGATCACATAGCAATATTTTTCACTTTTTATGATATTTTCTTGAAGCTCTTCAATCACCATCTTTGTAGGGTTGTATAGAGAAACAATATTGAAGTA
The DNA here is from genome assembly GCA_007115665.2 of Sequoiadendron giganteum. Classification (NCBI taxonomy): domain Eukaryota; kingdom Viridiplantae; phylum Streptophyta; class Pinopsida; order Cupressales; family Cupressaceae; genus Sequoiadendron; species Sequoiadendron giganteum. The sequence continues at coordinate 534,426,179 of CM021102.1, read as the reverse complement.
ATAGATTTCCCCTTAGTGGTTTATCAAAGCTTCTAGGCGCTTTCATTCTATTTTTTTGTTCCCTTCCTTTTATTTGTTATTATATGTTAGCATTTGAAGATCTCAATTGTTAGCACAGTGTCACTAAATTGTTTTATATCTCAAGCTATTGCATTTTTATTTTGAAGCTATCATATTTTTATTTCTTGAAATTTTATTCCAAAATATTGGCTATCATGGAGGTATAAATACAAAAGTGAGGGTTTGAACTAGGCAAGAAACTTAACAACCAATAAAAAATATTTTCTCTTTCTTTTATATGTGCAAGTTGTTCTTCAAGAAGATAAATTTAATCCAGTAGTACTTTTCAAAATTCCCCTTTTCTCATTCAATTTTTTATTTCATTTAAATGACCAATTTTATCATTATTGTTGACACAAAATATTTCCTCATCCTTCATGAATTTGACATTTTCATTATGTGCGTATAAGAATAGGTTTTTGAACATTCTATACTTTCCTTTCTACATCTATGTTGGTTAAAAACATGATATGAGAATGTCTACATTACACACTAGTGTCCATAGCTGAGACTTCCTAAAAGCTATAGAATATCCTCTAATATTAGTACCTCTCACTTCTTTAGGAATTGGATTTTAATTCGTAGTTTGTATTGATATATTTTCAGTAGTTCCTCATAATTGGATATTATACATTGTAATTGAAAGTTTAATATTTGTATTTATAATTTCTAATTATAAATAGTTTTGAAAAGATAATTGAAATTATCTTAAGAGTTGTTGATTCATCCTAATATCTTATGTATAAAGTAATCTCGAAAGACTTAAGTTCCTTTCTTTAGATTATTTTCTTAAATAATGCATTTTGGTGAACCCAACGTTCTTACACATAAACCTTTTATATTTCAAAAACTCAACACAAGCTGTAAAAATATTATAAGGATATTTTTCTCTATATCTAAACAGTAATTAGACTGTGTGTTGTAAACCCTCTTAGAATTTTTACAACCCAATCTCTTTATTCAAGTGACAGTAAAAAGAAGCACCAAAAAATTGAATATGTCACAATCTAGACCATTTACAACACCTGTTCACATTGGTCTTGATTTCTCTAAAGAGAATTTCACTATTGGTATGCCTTAGTACACTCTCATGATTACTATTGATCATGCTTCCCCACATCATACTTATCCTCCTCAAAATAGGGGTTTTGATCATGAGGCTACTTTACAAGTTCCTTTTTCACAAATTCAAACCTTAGATCAAAACTTACATCATTTCCAATAATTTTTAGAAAGAGACACCCTCATTGAAGGGGTACTTGTGGTTGATGATATTCATAAAATTCTAGTAGATAAACCTTAGTATCTTGAGTTCCTTAAAGGTCTGGCACATATTTTTCAAAATAATGTCCTATCCTATACTTCTATCTACACAAAATTTACAAATTTTTAATCAAATATTACTAGCACACACGTTTCTATGTCGATGCTAGTACCTATAGTGCACATGGTGACTAATACCCCTATGCCCATGGTATCTCTTCTAGTTTCTTCAAAAGAACATTTGTTGGCACCTCTTAGCCTCTTAACACTTTTTCCTTCACATATATCAGTCCAAACATCTATCTCACTCACATACATACTATTGATTATGTCCTTAACCAACCAACACTTCTTCTTATTTGCTCATTGGTCCTTCTTATAAATGATGTTCATTATCATTGCCTATTATTTCCACACCTTCACATGTAGGATTTGAGTTTCTTAGGTTCAAAAGGTACAGTGGAAAGGGAGACCATCAAAATTATAATTTTTCTTTCACTACTTTATGCAATGATTTCTTATTCTAGGGTGTGTTTGTAGAAAATTTATTCCCACAATCATTGAAATAAACCATGTTAGACTAGTTTTGCTCACTTCCTAATAATTCTATCAAAACATTTGAATAATTAATAAACTAGTTCCTTCAACATTTCCAAGTGAACATTAGACCACAAGTCAAATTTACAACTTTTCCTATTACAAGAAGGGACCTACTGAAAGGGTAATTAATTTCATTTTTAGATATCAATAGTTATTCTCACAAATCTTATATGTGCTCCTTGATTTTGATGTAGACAATATTCATTGGAAACTTGCCGATAACACTATGTGACAATATTTTTCTAATGACATACAATTCCTTTTTTCTCATCTTTGCACGAACTTGCATGATTATCGACAACTTGTGAGTCAATATGGAGGACCCACCTTATATACTCCCTTTGATACCCAAGGTGTTGCTTATTCCTCAAGTAATTACAAGAAAAACAATTTATTCTAGAAAAATACGAAAGAAAAAATAGTTCGTGCAACTATCTAAATAATTATATGGTGTGATGCAAAAATTACTAAAAGATAAAGTTACTAACATTTTCTCCCATTCGACCTATGCCAACAAGCTAGCCTCTTTTAGCTTCCTACAACCCAAAAAAATTGAGTGATGTATACATCTTCACCACATAGTGCAAGACCACATCTTTTTAGGTTCTATCCAAATTCATGATAGAACAAACAATGAGAACAATTTGGTAGCAAATTTGAATCAATTTTTTTAAATTTATACCAACCCCTTTTCATCACATTGATCTAATTTTATTGGGGTTGATTTGTTTGCTTGGTTTTGAGTCTCTTGATCCATTTAATGACATGGTAAACATGGGAAATTATCAGCCTGGATCATATTAGATGCACATCATTAATATTTCTACCATATCATTTATTCTAACAATCTACCAATTGGTATAGAGGATGGTCCTATCTACATACCTTGTCAACTCAACAAGAAACCCATTAATGTTGTACTTATTTATCTCAATAGTGAGGTTAATGCTGTCATGGAGGAGATCTTATTTATCAACCAACTTCATCGAGATAACTATGGCGAGTCTCATATAACTATTAGGACACATTATGAATTATATCTTTCAACCATGGGGTTTATCACTTTGTTGGTCCAAGTTGGACTGAAGTGTGTTGAATCCAATTTTTCTATTGTTCTTAAGTTCAATTTATTTTATGTGAAGTTACAAATTTCTTGGCTAAATTTCATGAATTTTTCCTTAGTAATTCATAATTTTTAAAATTTCCCCATGAAGGTGTAGTGCATCCTATCTAGCATACTATATATAAAGTGAATTGTGCAAGGTCATCCTCTTTAGCTCCTTCTTCCCCTATGGTCGCATCCCCTTCAATTACCTAGCTATAGTAGCATTCCGCTATTCCAATACCTTATTCAATGGCTAAGGATAAGCATACTCTATTGGGCCAACCTCTCATTCCCTCTATGATCTCCAAACCTTAGGAAATGCCTCGTTTTCCTCCACATGTCACTACACAAATTTGAGGAAAGGGACCCATGTTATCAAAATCTTCTCCATAAGTTTTTTGTTCTCTAATGGCTCCTGTCATTCTTAGACCTACTCCTCTGATAGGAAAGGGAATATATCCCACCAAACGAGAATCCTCCCATGTACCACCTACACCTCATGTTCCTCAAAATTCCACTATACAAGAAAGAGGAAAGGTTAGGAGTTTATAGTAAAATCCTCAACACCCTAGGATCACCTGTAAGACAAAAATAACTTCCATAAGAGATAAATGAAATAAATATCATGCTGTATAAGCATGAATTTTCACCCCTAACGCAAATTCCCTTTTTACCCCCTTAAACTTTAGAAAACCTAAGGCGGAGGCTTAATTCCACTTAAGCTTGCTGCTCACATCACACTTGGCACCCTGTTTGTGTGTCGATGGAGGCGTTTCTGTCGGGGATGTCCGCACGACATGCTTACATCCTTGGTAGATTCTTGTGATTGGAGTCTGCAGAGATGTTACACTTTCGATTGGAAGTCGAAGTGTAACACCCCTCTTCGGATGGCCGACCCAAATATGGCCTTTTTTCATCCTTTCCTTCATATTATTCACTCTCTCACTCATTTAGGGAGTCTTGCAAGATCTTGAGTTCATCTCTTCACATTTTCTCCAGTCTTTCAAGCATCCACAAGCTTTGTAGCAGCACTTTACACTCCATAGAAAAAATCTACCACTCTATCACTCTGATAGTGCGAGCGTAGGACAAACACCAATGCAACAGAGGCTTGAGTTCCTCTCATTTTCTCCTCCACAAGCCTTGAGCACTTTGGACAGAGGTGGTAAGCTCCTCTTATCTTCTCTATCATTTTGGTTGAGTAAGCACGTACTGTTTTGTAGTGTATTTTGTTTATGTATCTTTTATTCCCTTCTTTATCATTATTTCTATCGTTGCAAGCTTGGCTGTCCGTGGAGGTGGAAACACCAAAATGGGGGTCTGACTGAGGCAGACCCCTAAACAACCCCCCAACATTTTCCCCTTTTCTGTGTGTAAGTGGAGAGATCTTAAAGAAAGCTGGCGAGAGGATTATTGTGCGAAATCATGTTCGTCACCCTTGCGGTAATATACTTCCTTTATCACATTTGTCTTTATGTTTCACTCTTCTTAATCTCATTCTATCATTCTAAAAACCTGTAAACCAGGCTAGAAGTCCTTGCTTGAGGATTAGACCTCATCTCTTTGGTTTTCTATCCATACGAACACTAGTGCACCACGCTGCCATCCCAGAACCGTGCTTTTGTCCTATGACAAAGAGCTACTTGAGACGTAGAGTTGACCTTAAAAAAGTGACTCGTCTAGTCTCTTTCAACTCTCGGGTTTGCAGAGTGATGGAAGGACCTCATAGTCCTCATCATTCTTATCCTGTCTATCCTAACCTTCCCTTAAACTGAGGTAAGTTAGGGAAGCCTTACTACTCTTGGCCTTTCGTGACTTGGGGCCTTGCAATGGTTGGACCCCCTCTCTTACACATGCTATGATTATGGATGCAAGATTTCCATATTGAATATGATGACAACCAAATTGAATAGTTGTTAGGTTGTTACAATGTACATATGAAGCCTTGCTTATATAGGAAAGGTGTGATGATATACCAACTTTAAATGATCGTGTCATAATTAAATGACATGAGCCAACATTAAATAACCTAGGACATGTAAGCATTAAACAAAAGCCAACTAGATAATATAAATGACAACTAATGCTTAAATATAAATATTCCTTCCTAGGACCTAAGTGGAATTAACATTTAAATATGACCTAGATAGGTAAAACACCTATTTACACCAACAAAAGGCACTTGTGATGCTAGTTACTTTACATGCACCCTAGGTTTTTAGGCCTCTACCTATTGGGACTATTCTTCCTACTATTCAAGAAGTGAAGATAACCCCACAATTGGAGTAGATTGATATTATTCCCCTCTCCTACAACTACACTCAGGCCTCACCATCAATATAACCAACTTGCACATGAACACAAGCACCACTGATGAGCATTGGTAAAATAGCATGCTACCATGGAGATGACTACCACCGAGAGTCCTCCTCCCATGTGATCACCTTTAGATCTTGTTATTTCTTCTTCTCCCTCTTCTCCACTTCCTTGTGTTGCTTTTGCAACACTCTTGGTCCCTTATTGTGATCTTGAAAAATCTCACACCAAAAGGGTGTAGGTGTTCTTGGCACCTTTGATGAACTTGTATTGGAGAAAATTTGCACCCCTCATGCAAATTCCCATTTTACATATCCTATCTTAGAAAACCAAATCCAAAGGAAAAATTCCACATCAGCTAGCTGCTTGCCTTCCACTTAGAATCTATCCTTTATGTCGATAGAAGAATATTTTTCAAGAATGTGCGTGCAGTGCACATAAATCAATGTAACGAACTTAACTCCCCGATGGATTCCTACATCTTAAGCTGGCAGAGGCATCACACTTTCGATTGGGGTCAATTTGTAATGTCCCTCTTCAACCATCCGACCCCAAAAATGGTAGATTCTTCCCTCTTCTCCTTCAAATTCATCCCTTCCTCATTCAACTCATCTCTTTTGGCGACCTCTTTTGGAAATCTCTAAGCATTCAGTCTATCCTTCTTCCACATTCTCAAGAATTTTCCAATATTCTCTTTACTCTCAAGCAACACTTCAACACTCCATCAACTCTGCAAAGCAAGTGTGAAGCAAGCCATTGCAGCATGGGCCTGAGGTCTTGCGAGGCCTCCCTTCATCATAGTTGAGGTTGTGGTGATTGTTCAAGCCTCATTTCTCCCCCATTGGCTAGTGAGATCTTGGTGGAGGTGGTAACGTTTCGTTCCTCTCCTTTGTGATTTGGTAGAGTAGCTCTTTACTATTTTGTAGTGTTATTTTCATTCCTTCTTTCTTTACTTCTTTATCACATAATTCTCTCTCGTTGCTATGTGGCCATCTGTGGAGGTGGAAACACCAAAATGGGGGTCTAACTAAGGCAAACCCCTATACAACCCCAAATTTTTTCCCCTGTTTCTTGTATGCAAGTGGACGTGCTTTTTGGAGCTAGCTGGCAAACTGGCGTCTTGGTGAGATCCTTTTCATTATCTTAGCTCTGATATACTTAATTTATCATATCCATTTGTATCTTTCCTATTCTGGTTTGTTCCTTTAGAAGTCACTAGCTAGGCCATCAACTTATTTTTTGACGGTTCGTATTGTATTTTTGGTCCTTTGGTCATACATACGCCAGTACACCTGAGAGACACTAGTGCACTATGCTATCATCCCAAAACCATTCTTTCGTCCTCGGGTAGAGAGATACTTGAGGTACAGTGTTGAACCCAAAAATCATCTTGCCTAGCCCTAGTTTGGATCTTGGGTCTAAAGAGTGATTGAAGGGCCTCATAGTCCTCATCATTCTCATCCCCTATTTCAAAACATCCCTTTAGAGTGAGGTAAGTTAGGGCAGCTTTGTTCTCTTGGCTCTCCCTAACTTGGGGCCTTGAACGTGGTTAGTCCCCCTCTCTTACATTTTTGGTGAACCCGACGTGAACCATTTTGGTTTCGTTTGGCGATATTGAAAGTTCCTTTCCTTGTATTCTAGGAGTGTTATAGGTGTGAGTGTTGTGAGGTATCTGCCTTGCAACCCAACCTATGACCCCTAGTATTCATAGTTGGAAGGTTCCAAAATATTGCGCAACAAAACCTTAAGTGGGTCACTGTCCTATTTTACAACCTTTGGGGGGCTTTGTGAGGATATCATTTAGTGTGTGATGACCTCTTTTTTGCATCAACCTATTCCCTCTAAGCAGCTTGTGAGTGGTGGTTTGAGTATAACCTTCACCTTGTAGGACCTATCGATGGGCTTCAATAGAGAACCATCTCCTCTTTATATCCGTGCACGGATCAATGGGAACAATGTAGTAGGTGTTCTTATTGACCCGACATCTCAAGTGAATATCATAACCAAGGAGATTATGTTAATTAACAGCCTACACAAAGATGGGTACAATGCACCTATGAGCACCATCCATACACATAATGAGCTTTCCGTACCTCCCCTAGGTAGTATCATGTTGTTAGTCCTTGTCAGACCTAAGTCTGTGAACCTGCTGTTTGACATAATAGTAGGGTATGAACTCTTAAAAGTGAAGTTGGGTATCCCTTGGTTAGTAGCTATGAACATAGTTACCTTAGTCGTGCACAAATGTTTGAAGTTCGTTCATGGGGGGTCAGTGCATGTGATTCATGACACTGGTTATAAACCACCAGTTGCTCATGATAGCTACTCCTTATATTAGTTTTGGCCTACACCTGTTGGTCCTCTTCTACCTAGGAAAGACCTCTTGTATTGAACATATCAAAAGTACAAGAAAGGGCGCCTAACACTGGAAGTGAGGTACCCTCCATTACCTTATTCTATTTCACATAGGGCTTTCTTGAAGGATGAAAGTGATGCTTCCAAGGCCCATAGAAGAGAAGAAGAGAATTGGACCCAATATCTTCCTTCTTCCTCTAACACTATTCAGCCTGACGCTCCTTCTCACCCTGTTGTGGCACCGTCAAATTTTTTTTTCACTTACGAGAGAATCCTATGGTGCCCACTTGGCAAAAGTCTAAGCATCCCGCATTTGAACTTCATGTTTTTCCCATGGAGCCTAGGCCCATTTGATACAAAAGAAGAAAGGCCCCTGAGAGGAATCATCTATGTCTCAACCGTCACGGCCTCCCACCACCTCTACTCCTAAGGCAGTAAATGGGAAGAGGCCTGTTGCCGAGGCACTAGAGTTGTTTCTCCCTGCTATTTCTCAACCTACTCCTCCTGCTCCCATCGAAGAGTTTTTCCCTCTACTAGAAAAAACTGTGGTAGACACTCCCATGGTTGAGCTAGAGCCTTCTATCCCCTCACAACTTTTAGCCTCTAGCTCGAAGAGTCACAGAAACCACCTTGCATGTGAGTGCAAGCGCTGATGAAAGGCTCTCGTAGCTGAGTAGGCCTCCTTGTAGAGAAAGGATGAGGAGATGACTACCCCTATTTCATGACCTCCTACTGTGTCCTCCTCTCTGCTCCCATTTTCTTTCATTCAACTAAACTCTGCATCGATTTTGACTCTTGCTATGAGTGTACCTAGCTCGAAAAGGGTACAAGTGTTCATCGATCCTTCAGCTAAGACGCCCTTGTTGATGTCCCTTTCATACGTCCTTCCTTTCCTAAAACTCATAGATATGTGAAATACTTTGCTGGTATCTACTATAGTTTTATCCTCCTCCTCTTCCTCTGTGCCTCGCACCTCGTTTGTGGGGAGTTCACACCCCTCAATAGAGCAGAAGGTAGAGGGTGGCTCCTCCAACAATGGAGGGAATAAGAGGATCCCACCTTCCTCGAAGGGTGGTCCCATGTTGACTTGTTTCATCTTCGTAATAGAACCTGTCTTGGCTTCCCCCGAGTTCGTCACCACCCCCAAATCACTCGGTGAGCCTAGCGATGAATCTCGGGCACAACCCTCTCCATCCATTGAGGTACAACATGGAACTCCAGTAAAGTGTATGGTTAACTCCCTGGATGAAGTTCTAACCTTGTTAGCAATCTTCGAAAAATCGCTAACCCTAGATCCACAAGAGCTTGGTGAAGAAGACCTTGTGGGCGATTCTTCCTTAGCCCTTGTTGCGAGAGGGTCAAAAGCTCCTCCCCTAAATATTCCAACACTATGAGCTCATCCTCCTTCCCTTTATGATGATCTAGAGTGGGAAGCAGACAACCTCTTGGTCGATCAGTGTTAGAGGAGGCCTCTCATTTATCCTTAGATTAGATATGTGTGTGTTATGATGTGTTCCCTCATGATTGTGCTATGTGTTCTTGAATGACCCTTGTCACCCTTGTTGGTGCTTGGGTACAAGAGTGATTTTTGTTTCGTAAACCTTCCTCTATCTGTATCATCATTCTCCCATGTTTGTGTTTGAGTTTCAGCAATTTGGGGATGATGAAAAGCATGGGGAGCATTTAGGCTCCCCTTCCATGTTGACCCAATTTTTTATTTTTACTTTATCTTCTCGTGCATTCTTCACATGGTTTGATATAGTAGGGGGTTGATGACATTTCATTTATATACTACTATTATACTTATATATATTTATGAGCAATTTTGACCCCAAAATATCGGATCACCCCTGTGCCCTATGTTTATGTTTATTTATTTTTCGCTCTTTTTCACTCTTTCTCTCTTCTTTGCTTGAGTTGTCCCTCTCATGCACGATAACAAATTTTATATAACACATCAATTTTTTACAAAATGTATTCGTTTCTAATGAATCTTTTCTTGAGAATCTTTGCAAATATTTTTGAAAATCACATTCTCGACTTGGACCCTAACAAAATGTGTTTCCTTCATAATGGGTTCGTAAAGAAAGAACTTGAGAACTTTCCTCTGAGGTGGAAGCAAATTTTACCTTCCCCTCATGAGGAGGCACTTTCTTCCTTTTGAATTCCTTGATGGAGTGAACATCTTTTGAAAGGATTCCTTGATGATGAATCGATTGGAGAAGGAACATATTTCTTGCACTTTCAAATGGTGTGTCCCTTGAGTGGACCCCCTCTTCACACCGAGTTCTTGAGGGATCCCTTTGAAAGCTTCATAATTTATCAACAATCTACGTGAATTTCCTCTTGACTACCTGTGTGGCCACTTTGTTCTCGACATGCTTTATCTATGAGTAAACATGTCACTTTGTAGGTGCACCTATAAAGACGCTTTCCAAATTTGACTTTGTGGAGTCCCTTTCCTTTGGGTTTCCTCCATGTGAGAGATCTTGGGGGACACCTCCTTGCAAATTTTTCAGATCTGTAAGGTGATATTTCCTTTGGGTTTCCTCCATGTGAGAGTTTTTGGGGGACACCTCCTTGTAGGTCCGCGGGCCTATAAGACACTTTCATTTGAGTTTCCTTCATGTGAGAGATCTTGGGGGATACCTTCTTGCAGGTCTGTGAGCTTGTAAGGCACATACTTCATGGGGCTTCCTTCATGTGAGAGATCTTGGGGGCTACCTCCTTGTAGGTCTGCGGGCCTGCGAGCCACTTATTTCTTTGGGTTTTCTTCATGTGAGAGATCTTGAGGGATACCTTCTTGTAGGTCTACAGGCCTATAAGACACTTTCATCCTATGGGATTTGTCCATTGTTGTTTTGAGGGCCTTTGGTGTACCTTGTGCAACTTCATAGTTTTGCGGGGCTATGGAATCCTTTGTTTTGTCCTGCACTTTTGAGCCCGCCAAATCACGGTCTACTTCCTTGACAATTCAAGTATACATTTCTAACCCTAATCACTCTTTGATCTACTTTACCAAATCACACATAAGTATTCATGCTTGTTAAAGTGGGGGAAAAATGTATAGGAGAAAATTTTCACCCCTCACGCAAATTCCCTTTTACACATCCTCACCTTAGAAAACCAAATCCTCAGGAAAAATTCCACATCAGCTAGTTTTTTTCCTTCTACTTGGCATCTATCCTTTATGTCAGTAGAATGATATTTGTTGGGGACACGTGTGCAGTGCGTAGAAATCCACGTGACACGCTTATGTCCCTGATAGATTCCCATTTCTGAAGTTGGTAGAGGCGTTACACTTTTGATTGGGGTCAATTTGTAACATCTATCTTTGACCAACCAACCCTAAAAATGGCAGATTCTTCCCTCTTCTCCTTCAAATTCATCCCTTCCTCATTCAATTCATCTCTTTTGGCGATCTCTTTTGGAAATCTCTAAGCATTGAGTCCATCATTCTTCCACATTCTCAAGTGTTTTCCAACATTCTCTTTACTCTAAAACAACACTTCAACACTCCATTGCAACAACAACACTCCATCAACTCCACAAAGCAATTGTGAAGAAAGTCATTGCAGTGTGGGCTTGAGGTCTTGCGAGGTCTCCCTTCATCATAGTCAAGGTTGTGGTGATTGTTCAAGCCTTCTTTCTCCCCCATTGGCTAGTGAGCTCTTGGTGGAGGTGGTAATGTTTCTCTCCTCTCCTTTGTGATTTGGTAGAGTATCTCTTTACTGTTCTGTAGTGTTATTTGCATTCCTTATTTCTTTACTTCTTTATCGCATATTTCTCTCTCATTTCTATCTGGCTATCTGTGGAGGTGGAAACACCAAAATGGGGGTCTGACTGAGGTAGACCCCTATATAGCCCCAACAATTCTCCCCTCTTTCTTGTGTGCAGGTGGACGTGCTTTTTGGACCTAGCTGGAAAACTGGCATCTTGGTGAGATCCTCTTCATTATTTTAGCTCTCATATATTTACTTTATCATATCTGTTTGTATCTTTCCTATTGTGTTTTGTTCCTTTAGAAGTCACTAGCTAGGCTGCCACTTTATTTTCTGATGGTTTGTACTATATTTTTGGTCCTTTGGTTGTATGAATGCCAACATACCTGAGAGACGCCAGTGTGTCGCACTATTGTCCCAAAACCACACTTTCATCCTTGGGCAGAGAGCTACCTGAGGTACAATGTTGAACCAAAAAACTGGCTCGCCTAGCCCCGATTTAGATCCCAGGTCTGAAGAGTGATTGAAGGGCCTCATAGTCCTCATCATTCTCATCCCCTATTTCAAAAAATCCCTTTAGAGTGAGGTAAGTTAGGGCAGTCTTCCGTTCTTGGATCTCTGTGACCTGGGGCCTTGAACGTGGTTGGTCCCCCTCTCTTACAGAACCCTTCTCGCATTCCAAAACCTCCTTTAATTGTGTTGTTGGATATACTAGACATATCTATCATTTCTAGTGTCACATTAGCTTCACTCACTCCATTCTAGCGTACCCACCATCAAACCTTTCCATATGTTCTATGTCCCATCAACATTGAAATTAATATCCCCTACCCAACTCCCAAAATAAAACCTAAGCATTACCCTACTCCACCTATCTAAAAAAAATTGAACCAACCTTATTTTCCACCTCCAAACTACTCTTCATTTGTACCCCTCACATAACAAATACCAAATTCTTATGTTTTTGTCACTACTCCCATTCAATATACTATCAGTGGTAGTCCTCTTGTCACCTATTTCAATTGTGATTCACCATCTTCCCCTCATTAGAAGTTATTTTTCAAATCCTTTATGTATATTCTAGTTTTTTCCATAATCTTTATAAGATCATTGACACTTGCCTATCAAGACGTTCGAGATGATGTTGTAATTGAAGTTAATTCCTTATCTATTGTTGTTGACGAGATGCCTAGTAATAATTTGACAATTTTTCCTCTATAGGCTTGATCTCCCTTCCCTTATGATCAATATTGGGAGAATTATATAGATTTGAGGTTGTTCTTCAGAGTAGTACCCTCATATTTTCATAATTTAGATGTTTACATGATTTTTTGTGATCCCTTATTCTTATATGTTTATGTTTGTTAATATATCCTAGAGGACCCATCATACCCTTGTAGCTACATAGATACAATGTAGATGGAATGTTTTAAACTCTTTTATATGAACAACCATCCTTATATTTTTGTACTCTGCATTTTTTACTTTTTTAGAATGATGCAAAGTGTTGAGGCATTTAGGCCTCTTTCATGTTAACCCAAATGGTGCAGGAACAACATTGAATAAAAATTGTCAATTCATGAAGTTATTGTGTAGGATTTAGGATTTTGGGAGAATATGCATAACATAAGGTCTTGAAACCATTTTATAATGTAATTAGTCATATTTGATTCATTTTAGATGGATATTAGGTGATTAGGTGGTTTGAGTTGCAAAAGTGCAAAAGATGAAAAGTTGTCATAGTTGAAATATTGTAAAGTTGGAAATTTTGCAATTTCATGGAAGTCCAAAGGTCATGTTATTTGAAAAGTCAGTTTAGGTAGTTGTAGAGTTGTATGTTGTTGTTTAGGTCATGCTATAAAAGAGATAAGAAAATCGTTGTATGTTGTTGTTGAAGAAGATTTGGAAGATTTGGAAGAAGAACCTAATTGAAATAGCACTATTTTCCTAGATTTTCTGAGTTTTTCTTTTGTTCTAGACCTGTACGGCCCATACAACAACAATTTGATGTAAAAATGTGTTGAAATATTTAAGAGGGTTGAGTTAGCTTCTATTTGTTCCTAGTTTGAGCTACTCACTTGGGGTTTGGTGAAAGTAAGAGCAATTTCTTTGGGACTGGTCTATATACCCTGTTTCAAGGGTTTTGAAAGCTTCTAAAATGAAAATTTAACCCATTCCCCACTCTGTGGCTACTATTGGTGGAATGGCTCTCAAAAATTAGAAGGAAGGTGTCTATATGCTATGAGAGTGCAGGGGAGGTCGAATGATGTGTTGGGCATGAAGCCCTAGGTGAGGAAATTATGTTTTCCTAATGAATTTGTGAGGTTTTGAGATGGGAAAGTGTGAATTAGGTTGGGATAGCATTGTTTGATGATAGTTTGAGTTTTTTCAGATCTATTAGGTCCTATTTGAAGTGGTTGCAAATTTGTGAGAGCACAGGAAGGGTGATTTTCATTAAAGCCCTAAGGTTTTGCCTACAAAAGAGGGTTATGGGTTTAGGCACTTTGATGAATGAATTTATGACAAGTAAGTGTGGTTTCTTAGGTTATGATACATGAAAATTTCTTCCCAAGTGAATTTGGAGTGAAAGGGGAAGTTTAAGACAGAGTCCCTTTGGAAAACATGCCAAATTTAAGGCCTAGTTGGTGTTAAAAGCTTGACTTGAGAGAGTTGTAACAAAGTAACCTATTTAGTGGCTATGGTATGTTGTAGATCACCTTGATGGGTGTTTGAAACCCTGGTGGTCATGATTTGAAAGGACAACACCAAGAAAATATACCTGATTGAGTGATATTGCTATGCTACCAGGCATAACAAAGGATTGTTGAGAAAATGAGTATTTGAGAAATTTGTGACTTGAAGGATGTTGTTTTTTTTGGAATTATGTTGTGTGGTTGTAGAACCTCCCCTAGTTGCATCACCAAAATAATATTTTCCTTGTTATACCTTTCTTCCTTTGTTCTTGTACTTCAAATAGACTTGGTTAATGATGCATTTACATCTTCTTCCTCAGATGATATGCATAATTATCATATATTCACACTAACCCCAAGTCTGTGGATCCCTTAGTGCCTATTTTTACAAGTGATGTATTTATTTATTTGACATCCCTACATTTTGTGATGTCATATTCTCCTTCTATCTCCTTAAATAAATGGCATTCTTGATATCATACAATTATTTTAATGGGGGTTGTCATAATACACACACCAAACTTTCTTTATTTTATCTTAAAATATCTATAACCTTTATTCTTTCTTTTCAACTTGGTATCATATGAGCCACCTAACATAATACAACTTTCTAGACTATGGGCCTTCATATGTCCTACCATTTTAATGGTTATCCTACAACAAAACTTGTAGCAACCATGATTAATCAAAAGCATTGTATAAAATCTAGCATAATTAAAATTGCTAGGCATACCCTTTAATCATCTATATCGTGCTCTTTTTGTTATCTCTCTATTTCTTTTATTGTGTGTCATTTTTGTATGTTTTCAACTAATTGTAAGGTCTTTGCATAATATTTGTGTTATCTACAAGATATCTTAGTTTTCTTTTTAGGCTATCTTCCCAAGGGCATATCTACCTGGTTTGAAGATTTTGCATCATCTACAATATCCTTGGATAATATTTGTGATTTTAATTTTCTATTTTAACATGCATATTTAATGTAGTTCATATGCCTACTATGGTAGGGGGAAAATATAATCTCATAAATTGCACACCCTTGCAATTTCGCACCATAGTATCCTCTCTTTAGCTCTCTAATATAAAATAATTTAGTTATAAAATTATAGCACCTAAATTATCCATTTATCATAGTTTTATGATGTTCTTGGTGCTCTAAATCCTTGAAATTCAACATTTTCATTAAGTTTTTATGATTTTTAAGGTTATATGTATAGATCGATGCTTTTGACCTAGAGTGGTGCTTTTGATTTGTAGAGTGGTGCTTTTGATTTATATATTAGCACTTTTGATATAGTGTTTAGTTTTTTAGAGATATTATTTGGCACTTCTAATAATAGTTTTGGTGTTTCTAATAAGGGATTCAATGCATTTGAAACACAAAGTGACACATTTGATTTTGTTGATTAGATTCTAACAATTTTATCATATTTTGAGTTTCTTGCTATTTTTTTGACCACTAACAATTTTTCATTTTCAATTAACCTCTACTTAATTTTTTGAGACTAATCATTATTTGTAGGGCTTCAATTTTTTATTCACAGACTGTGTGATTTCAAGTAAAAAATAGTAGAGGAAATTTCATAGATAAATCAATGCATCTGATATGTAGAGTGGCACATTTGATACACATATCGATGCATCTGATAGGTAATTTGGTACTTTTGATAGGTATAACTATGCATATGATAATTACTTCAATTCATTTGAAATCTATTGTTGTACTTTTGATTTTGTCAATTAGATTTTTTCACCTAACATTTATGTAACTTTAGAAAGTAATCAAGTGGTGGATATTGGGAATTGCTGGAAAAATGAATTGAATTTGAGATTGCTGACATAATTTGGTGTAGGGAAAAGTAACATTTTTTTAGCTTAGTTTCACACTTCATTTGGGTTTTTAAAAATGTACATTTTTGTCATGTTTTTATGGACTTCTAGGTGTGCATGCTCTCTCCTTGTGCTACATGTGAGCTTGGAGATTAAAAGAACCTTTTAGTTTACTTATTTTATTTATTGTTCGTCTAAGGGTTTACTAGTTATGTAGATCCCCCCTTGTGATTCATGTGGCCCTTGGGATCAAAAGAACTATTATCAATCTTTCCTATTAGGGGGATTGCTTGGGGGTTTCACTGCCCCAAGGTCAACCTCAACCATATTTCTTGGAAAGAGATAAAATGAGGAAGAGAAAAAATTATACCTCACGAGTGAGCCATCATCATGTTTGGATAACATTGGAGACCCTCAATCCATCAAGACTCATATAGGTGAAGAGGATAGGAGAGACCCTCCTAGCCTCAATTATTTTAGGCGGGTCCTCACTTCACAAATACCACTACAAACCTTGATTTTAACAATCATAACAACATAAGTAATCAATCTAGTATAGTGCAAGGTACAATATAATTCTTTAAGTTACTCACCTTGTGCCTTCCTAAGTAAGGTGGAAATCCCTTGAGCTAAAGGTGTCAAAATCTCCAAGGTAAGGAAAAAGGTAAGCCCTTGTGCCACTAGGCTCCTAGCCATCAACTATTGAGAAGATGGAAACTTCTTGCACTAATCACTTGAGGTATTTTATCATGTGAGCCTACACTATTGTGACACTCCTTACTTGAATAATTAGGTTTTTTAATATCCTTGGCATGTTTTCTTGTCAATACCAATATACACCATTCAACCTTATTACCTTGAAAATCATCAACCATTGTGTATGTTGTTTTTATCTCTTTCCAAAGTAAACAATTTGTCCAAAACTTGCAAAAACACAAACTATTACAAAAATTCATGCTTTTGAGTCTAAAAGTACACATCTAAGTCATCATGTAGCACTTTTGATTTCTCTTATTTTGTCTATGCATCTCCTAGGTAGAATTGCATTTTTGATTTATACTGTTGTGCATCTGATTCACATAATTTCACTTTTGATCCACACTTTTACACTTTTGATACACAAAATTATGTGTTTTACCTATCCTTTAGTGCATCTAAGTTATCCTTTTGTGCTTTTGATTCACATAATTATGAATTTGACTTGTATAATTACACTTTCGATATGATTCCTAAGCACACTTGATCTGATAACCTATGTACATTTTTGATAGAACTACAATTTTGAGCCTTTGTTTTACAATTTTGAGACATATTGTTGTGCTTTTAATTCTTACTATTATACTTTAGATAAATATTTCTACACATTTGATAAATATAGTGATTCTTTTGACCTATTCCTAAATTTATAGAATACTCCAAAAGTTAGATTTTAGGACCTTTGACCAAACAAACCTGAGACATTATACCTGTAACACATTTGAGCTAAATTTACCATAATTATTCACCATAAAATTAGGATCCATTATCCATCCCATATCATCCTTTATGGACTTTATAACTATTATTCTAGGCTTGGACAAAGAAATCCTTTTCATCATATTCAGTCATCTGAACAAATATCTAACAACCAAAATAGTCATAATGTGGTCTAAATATTCCATCAATTATCACTATCTTAGCTCTTTTCTTGAGAAATTACATATTTCAAGTAGATAGTTGAGTTATCCCCAAGCATTTGTGGACAAACTTCCTTAGGATCCTTGGAAACTCTTGAGTTGGTGAAACCCACTTTTATCCTTTTTCTTGGACTCATTAATCTAATTCAAGTTAAAAATATCCAAATCTTAGCATTTATCACCATATGAAGATGTATATTAAATTTTACCCATTGATGTTTTATCCTACATCATCTGTTTATTAATCAAAAACACAAAAACCATCACATTTTTTATCCAAATCTAAAATCCTATCTTTAGAAAAGTCCATAAGAAATAACACATCTATATCAAATCATCCAATTTTTACCTTACATTATCAACTCATAAGGTCTTTAAATTTATATTCCTACAAGGTCTCAACATAAGAAAATCATGGATTCCAATCAAAGTGATTCAAAGATTACAACCATGGGTGATACACAACATTATTGTATTAAATGCCTCCTCAGTTCTTCAACCCTAATGATTATCAAACACCTCGACCTTCCTCATCAAAGGTTATTATATAGGAAATCACACATGAGTATACAAAATTAACACAAGAAAAATTATAAGATATGCAAAAATATCCAAATGTAATAATGGTAATTGATTTCCTTCTTGCTATGGACCCAAAGAGATATTTTCTTACATTAGGACAAAAAGGTGCTAGACTACCTTTCAGTTTTTATATTGCCACACTTAAGGAACAAAATCTTACAAAAATTATGTCATCACACACCATATATAACATAAGAATGCCCATATATCAATCAGTAAACATATATATACCTCAATATTCTATACCAATTACATAGACTCAACCAACCATACCTCCCATTGACAAAAAAATTATATCATTTTCCAAATAATACGTCAATCCACTCTATCAAATACCATTTGCATCTAATCACATGAACACATCCATTCATAATCACCAAATTTCTTCATCCATATCCCATCACACCTAAAAATTTACATCCAACATTAACACAAACACCTCTATCACATTTGCTTCACACACTATGACATCCAACATTCATACTAATATCCTATTCGCTTCACAACCTATCACATCCAACATCCATGCAAATATTACATACACTTCACAACCATCAAAAATATCCACAAACACATACATCTCAATTTATTCACACCAATATTCTGGAATTAACATTCCAAACCCTTCACAAACTTCCACAAATACATGTATCCCAAACCACTCTTTCACATTTAACATACCCATGAATACAAACATTCTAAAATAATCAAAATTTTATTCTTAGTCTATTCCATTTACCATCCCCACAAACACACATATCCATCAATACCATAATTTATCATACAAATAGTTCAATATCCCACATAAAACCATTCCATAAAATCAAAATCCTTCATTTAATTCATAAACCATCCCATAAAATCAAACATACATTCCTTCAAATCAACCACCAATTGACATGAAAAATGATTTGACATCGTAAATATAAATTTTTCATAATAAAATAAATGACATGGAATTAGGACACACAAATAAAAACTACACTTGAGGATATATGTCCTTATCCATTTGATTGATTAATACCTATGATTCCATTCCCCGACAACTTTGAAATGCCAAAAATTGACAAGTATAAGGGAAGAGTTGATCCATGAGAGAATATATGGGAATTGTACATAGCCTTCTTAGAGGAAGCTTATAATGACACATAATTCATGCACCTCTATCCCCATAGCTTAGGAGGAAAATCAATAGAATGGTTTTCTCATTTACAACATGGTATCAAGGTCTTCTATGAACTAGCTGAAAAATTTATCAATCAATTCTCTTACAACATTGAACATGAAATTTATATGATTGATTTATGCAACACCCAATAATGAAATGGATATTTATTCACTTCCTTCCTACAACATTGGAGGAATATGGCCAATAAATTCCCGTGGCCCATACCAAAAAAATAACTTGTGAGTATTTTTGTCCAAAATCTCAATCGAGAAATGGGTTTCCACCTACAAGTGCAATGTGCTAACATGAAATCATAGAGAAAGAAATCACTATTGAAATATCCCTCATTGCAAAATAACTTATGAAAATTTATAAAGAAATCAAAGACCATGCCTCACACTCCAATGATAAACCTTTCCTATGAGCCAAGAACAAGAATGTTACCAATGATAGTGTAGTGGATGCTAAATTTGTGTAGAATATACAAACACCATCTAACACACAATAAAATAACTAAAACGTGACTCTCCAAGGGGAGCGCCAAGACAAAACAATAATCCCAGATGAAAATGCACTCCCCTAGGGGAGATGATTAAGTCTACATTGAATACATTGGTACAAACCAATCTTATTAAGCTTCTAGAGCAAAGAAAATATGATTAACCACAATTCAAACCTTTATGATACAATGAATGACTATTGTGAGTACCATAGAATAAAATGTCACAAAACACCTAACTAAATGAAATTAAAAATCTTATCCAAGATCTTATCAATTGGGGTGATGTAAACATTGAGGATTATCCTAGAAATTATACAAAAAATAATCTCGACATCTTCAAGAATCCAATCCTTGACCCTGGAAAGAGCCATAAAATTATCAACTATTCATATGATTTCATAGTGGAACATATTGAAGAAACTGATTTCCATATTTTCACCATCATCTTCTCAAACAAGACTCCAAAATGAAAAATTCACCCTCCAAGGAGCCCCACAAGCACCCCATTTACCATATGAATATAACATTATAAAACATATAAAGAAAACCCTAGCCCATATTTCTATCTTAGAACTCCTTCATATATCTCTTACAAATAAGGAATTTCTTGAAAAACACTTCAAGCATCATTCGTACCTACCAACATAGATACTAAAAAATTCCAAGCCATGGTATGACACCTTACATCAAACCACCACCTCATATTCATAGAAAAATATATTCCTACCACTTAATACCATAACCAAGAATTATACCTATAATTCTATTTCCATAAACATGAAATCAAAATATTCCTAATGGATTGTGGGGTAGGCTAACAAATTTGCACACTATAATTGGTAAAAAATTAGGATACTATGATGTGGCCGTAGAGGAATAGAAGAGAATTATAATAAAATCATATGATGATACTGAGTGTGAATTAGATGGGATAATCAAGCTACCCATTCAAGTCATTCTTGCAATCACAAAAAAAACCTATCAAGTATTGGAACTTGATCTCCCCTACAACATTATTCTAAGTCACCTATGGGTACATGACATGTAGGTTGGACCATCCACTTACCATCAATGCATAAATTTTCCTTACAAAAAAATTAAGGTAACCACTTATGGGGACCCTTTCCCTTCCCAATATTACCAAAATGTAGAGGAAAAATACCAAAAATCCACCAAGCACCCAACAATGACATCATCTCATCATCATTTGATATTGACCTATCCACATTGGCCTCATAATCCAATACACATGATTCCATTATTTAAATCAAGGTATAAATAAATGACAAGGGTTATGGAGAATATGATTTCAAAGGGTCCTTCTATGTAGGAAAAATTTCACCTTCTCCTAAGGCATATGAAAAACCTCAACACATAGATATGACCACTTTAAATATCAAGTATGAACATGATGTATTCTCATGGTTGGGAGAACTAAATAAAGAGGTTCTAGAAGAAGATATCTCTAAGTGATTATGCCAAGAAGATAAAGGACAACCTACCCTACTAGTTGATAAATAGGTTAAAAGCTTTCAGATTATCAAAAAAGGGTATTTTTAGGTCAAGGTGATGTTCTAATTCATGAGAAACGAAGAAGAGAACCCATAGTTCTAGAAAATTGATAGAAATATTAGGGGCTTGGATATGGGCCATTAAGTAATGTGTCTCTAGAAATTGAGTGTCTCCTTGGGAAGGTTGTTGAAGTTTTTCCCATAGTTGAAAACAATAATGATCATACCATCGATGACTCTTCCATGTATGCCACTGACCTATTTGAAAATACATCCATTTACACATTAAATTTTATATCATTCACATCTCCCTCACAAACCAATGACCTCCCACTTATTTACCTGTAACTTATCAATTGGGACCACCAGATCTAGACATGTTTCAAATGATGAAGCTATTGTAGAGCTTATGGGACTTAGAGAAAGCATACCAATTGGGGATCACAAAGAAGGAATTGTCATCGAACTTGATACAAAATCATACTTTGGGGGGAAAATCAAACCCTTTAGTCATTAAAGTATAAATAAAAAAAATAATAAAACAATCCCCTAGTGAAAACTATGATGTAGCACTTTTAGGTAAAAAAAGTAAAAATAAAGGATGTATCCAAGGATGAAAAATCTCTTTCAGGTTCCTACAGATGAAGTATTTTACCTCCCAATTATTTCTAAATATCAAGAGATATCCCTAGTCTTAGTAGAAGAATCAAAATAGATAAATATTGGAACAATAGATAGTTGTAAGATCACTTTCTTCATTGCATCATTGACACCTAAGGAAGATAAATATTTTAGAGCATTCCTTGAGATAAAAAGATTCAACTTTTCTTGGTCATATACAGGAATGCCAAGAATTGATACAACTTTTTCAGTCCATAATTTGAAAGTCTATCCAAATGCTAAACTAGTAAAGTAGAAACTTTGTAAAATCCATCCAGAAATCTCACTATTAGTCAAAGTGGAATTGTAAAAACTTATAGATGTTGACTTCATGAGGCCTATAGACTATCCAAAGTGGGTATTAAATATTTTCAATGTCTCTAAACCCACTAGGGGCATCTTTATTTGCATGATTTTATATATTTAAACAAGGATTGTCCCAAATATGACTTCCCACTAGTAAACATTGACACCAATGTATATTTGACAATAGGATGAGTTTTGTTGATGGTGTTTTCTGCACAACAACAACTCAGACAGAATATGATATCCTATCTCTCTTGAAAGGTAAATCTCTATGGGAAAAGAGATAACCCCAAGGTCTCTAATGTCAGGTCTTGACAATGCAGTGAAACAACTCAGAGATAATGTGAAAATGCTGGTAATCACAAGGGGCCTTACAAACAAATACTGGATCTTCAAAATTATCAAATTTTGTAATATATTGATACTCGGATTCTTAAATGTAACCCAAATAATAAAAGAAATAGCAAAAGATAAGAGTTTAAGAAAGATCCTAAGATTAAAATTACTCCTAAAATCAATCACAACAATGATGAATGCTACAAACGGACAAATCTCTAATAAAACCAAGTTCTGCTTAATCAAGGACAAGCCTGCAACTCTGCAAAAATGGTGCAATCTTTTGAGGAAACTGAAGATTTTCAGACTATGAACATTCATCCACATACCCAGTAAATGGCACAATGTAAACAAGCATCCATAGTTGAACTTAGCACAAAATAAGGCCTAGACTAACTTTACACAGCAACTTACAATCAATAAATTGCCAAAAGTATGGACTGGAGATTGATCAACATCATTAAGATTTCACCATTATCATGAAAGAACTAAAAACTAACATCTAACACTGAGAACTGAGAACAAGAAACCATAAAACTTTTGAAACATAACACAATGTTTGCCAAATCAACAACCCATTTGCATTATCTTCTCCAGCATTACATAACAATTTCCAGTCTTTCTCCTCTCCTACAACTACTAACTTGCAGAATCTAACTTCTAACTTAGCCAATTCTGGCTTTGTAGCCTCTAACTAGCTGTTCTCTAACCTTTTCTACTCTACTCACTAACTCTACTAACTTTTTCAAATGAGAAGGCATTGGCCTTTTATAGATATTACATTTTTAAATCGAGGGCCAGGATTAAATTCAATCCAATGGCTACAATTAATCCCCAAGAAACCCTAAGAATTCACATTAGGGTTCTTAAAAATGTGGTACATCATCATCCAATAGCATAAAAGCAGTTACATCTAAGAACAATAAGAATTTCAACAATCTGCCACCTCGATTCTAATAAAAAATTATGATTGGAGAGTGAAAACAACATCACATGTCACTCCACATTTGAAACATATATTCCAGTTGTAGACAGGTTGTGGCACAAATTCTTATGCAATTGGGTTCATTTGAACAGCTGGGCATCGATTCATATGCAGGTGCATTTTAAATATTTTCCATATTTTCCTCTTGGCACAAATCCATATGCAAGTCCTCCCTTTAATCCTGGAAAACAGATATAATCATTAATAGCCCACATGTGAAAATCCAACAAAAAAAAAAATTAAAATTAAGCATAAATAAACCCTTGGGAATTTCAACACTGTCATAAAATTTTGGAAATTTAACCCTTTCAGAGTTCAAGAAAATCATGACAGGAAGTTCGAAAAAATCCTGAAAAATGGCCAGAAATCCGCCAAAATCCGGACGGGTCGGAAAATCCCGAATTTTGAAAAAAACTCGGAAAAATCCAAACCGGGCGGAAAATCCGGAAAAATCCGGTCTGGACGGAAAATCCCGAAAAATCCGATCCGGGTGGAAAATCCCGGAAAAATCTAGATCAGATGGAAATCCCCGAAATGGCAAAATTCGCCAAAATCCGGACCGGGTGGAAATACCCGAAAATGGCAAATTTCGCCAAAATCCGGACCGGATGGAAATACCCGAAAATGACCCAGAAATCGGAGAAAAACTTTGAAACCCCATAACTTTTTTTTTCGGATGAATTTTTGAAAAGTTCAAAAAGCAACTTGGCCTAATTTTTTGTCCTCTATCCATTGGTTCAAAAATATTTACACATCACTTTGAAAATTCATTTTAAAAATCCTCATTTCTAAAATCCAAGGCCTTAAAATGCTTCAAAATACCACCCCAATAAAACCAAATCCGGACTTAATCCCAAAATAACCTCCAAGAAGAGAAAAACCAGAAATTGACAAAGCCAAGGTACAAAACTGCAAAAGAAAAAGAGGGTCCCCGCTTCTGGTGGGGCGTGTGTGCAAAAAGTGCACAAAAAATGGCGACTCCGCTGGGAAAATGCTTCAGAGCATTTCGATGACAAACTGGAATCAAGAACCTAGAATCTCTGGTTTTGATCCTCACATCAAGTCAACCAAAAAACTAAAGTTTCAAAATCAATGGACAAGCTACCCTTTCATGTGCTGGAAATCCAAGTGTGTGCAAGTGTATAAATTTCCCTCCTTAAGCTATTGCAAGAAACCGAGTTCAGTCATGTTGAGCTACATAAAGATTCTAACTTCAAAAGCAACCTAGATAGAGCCTCGTTGCCAGTCAGGCGTCCATAGCCCCGATGAGGTTATCACTATGATTCTCCTGAGCATAGTTCTACTGCCAGCTAGACGTCCATAGCCTCGGTAGAGATATTCAGATCCCCCTAAAAGGTTGAACTCACTTTCTTTTGATATTCAATATTTTTTTTTTTCATATTTCATTTCATTCTTTTCATTTCAACCTGTAAGCAATGAAGCTCACACTTAGGGCTGAGAATCACAGTGGCACTGAAGTAGAAATATAAGATTTTTCACTTAACAAGACCTCACAAAGATCCTACAGCAACCTCAAGATTCTTAAGATGTGTGTAAACATGTAAGATTTGAGCACATTCAAGAGCTAATTCAATCCAATGACTTGTCCACTTTAAATATTTAGCACATGTGACATTGAATAGAAGATATCCACCAACATATCCTGGAAGGATGATTAGAGTTTGTAAAAGGAATACCAAAAACAATCCCAGATAAAATAATTCTTTTTGTGCAAATAAGACACTCCCAACAAAAAATAGGGGAACCCAAGCTAAAGAAGCAAAGCAGACAACCAAAAGCAACACAAAAGCCAACCAAAGGAAAAGCAAAGCAATCTAAACTAAAGCCATCTATCCTAAAGAAAACCCAAAAAAAAGACTAAAGCAAAAGAACAGCAGGGCAAACTGCATTTATTCAAATCAAAACTAGGTACAAAGAGACTCAAAATGACTGATGATTAGACAAGGTGAATTGATACCCACACCTATTTTTCTTTTCAGTGCATGGACAAGTAATAAGGTGATAGTAACAGTCCTCAAGAATGCAAATTCATCCTTATATTTAGCAAAATAAACCTCAACAATGCAACATTCAAACTCAAAATTCTCAATAGGAATAATCAATAATTGAGGTAACTCTTTGAAACCATGACAAATCCATATGCACATTGTCTTCCCCAAACCTCTATAGTCAAAATGATAAACTTCAAAAGTTTTAGCAAGGAAAGAAACAACCTGGTGTGGTGCTTGTTCTGACTGAATGTTCAATTTATTGTCCTCCAATCGTGTAGAGTTAACATCCATGAGATCAGGAGGTCTCAACTGATGATGTAGTATTCCTCTTGCATTTGAAACATGCACAACAAAATCAGAGTCATTAATGAGCAATTCAGGGTGAAAATTAGATTGAACAAATTCAGAATTAACATCATGGAACTTTTCACCTGTTTGAGTATCTTCATGAGGAATTAGTGATGAAACAACATAAGCTTTGTCATGCATGGAAAGTTTCTCAGCAAGATGTTCATCAGGAGGCATGACAGACTGATCCTCAAACAAATTTTCACCTACAACCATATTCTCAATTTTGACTGTAATATTACTGTTTTCAGCATCATTCAATTTTCCCTGTGCATCAAAATGAACCACATTAGCTATCCCATCATTAATGCATAAAATCTATGAAGTTTCAATATTTAGAGAATCAATAGATAGAGAAAAAATAAAATTAGATGACTCCCTGAATTCTTTTGTTGGCACTGGTTCAGGCTTGTAATTGTAACCCTTGGGAACATCAACCCCTTTATCAGCAACACCAGTTCCTTCAATTTTCTTCATGGGACACTCATCGATAATCTGTTGAGGCTTCTCAATTGAAATATCAACCTCCTCTAGGGCTACCCCAATGTTTACTACTATGCCTTTCTCAGATCCAATGCCAGTTGACTTTTCTACTGGACATTCCTCAACAACTTGTTGTAATTCTTCCATTGGAGACTGGTTCTTTGTAGTTTGACGTGCATCTTTTGAATAATCTGACAACCAAACCTTCTCTTCTACCTCTAGTGGACCATCACCATCCTCCTCATCACTTTTAGAAGATTGAACCATAGATCCTTCATTGTATGCATACTTTGCTTCAACACTTTTTTCTTGTTTTCCCTCTAGTCTGTTCTCTTCACTCCTTGGAAATGGTGCATGATCCACCACCAAGACCAATATGTCACAAGGATTAGATGGTACTATCTCTTGTCCACTCAAATTTATGTTGGTATGTTGGATCTCCTATTGGAAAATAGATGCAGCAGTTTGAAATTCTTGACAATCTAATTCAGAGTGTTGATTGGTGTTATGAAGTTTGCACCATCCAGATAAAGTTGTTTCTGCTAGATATACACCAGCTATAGACTTTTCTTGATTGTTTGGATGCTCCAAAGATGTTAGGACTCCTTCATTGTTAGGCCTTATATCCCAAGTCCTATTTTGGTGTGGTAGCTTCCTTCTATCAAATGTTAGACCTGAGGGTTGATCTTTAAAATATTGTCCCCTATCAAGATTCTTTCCCTGATCTTGATCATAATTGAACTGATTTTCCCTTTGAATGACTTGAGGTTGGCTGTTTTGGTTCCTTAGGTAGGTGACTTCGGTGGCCAGCTTCTTTACTAGATCTATGAGTTCATCCAACCTCCCCTTATTTGCATTGTCTGATGGAGGAACAACACCAGCTGAATTCTGAATATAAATAGAATGAAACCCATGGTTCAAGGATTGGTTAAATGTTTCAGAGCTTTGCAAGTAATTGGGTACATTAGCTTGCTGGTGAGAGGATGCAGGCTGATTCATATTCAGATAGTAATTTGGCATGGGTGGGGCTTGATTCAATGGTTGACTTGGGTGTGAAACCAAAGGCGGATAAGGAGTTGAACCCAACATAACTGTTTGACCAGCTAATGGCAGGGGTCCAGACAAGTGTTGTCTCAAATATGTGCTCACCTTAATAGCCACATCATAAGCTTCAAGCAGGTTGTCAGGAGGGTTTTCTCTCCACTTCACAAAGGTAGATGTCAAACTATCCAAAGCCTCATAATAAACCTCCCTGACAAAGGCATCATCCACAACATAAGGGGGTTGCAGCCTAGCATAAGCCCTATGGAACCTATTATTGAAAGCCCCTATTGGTTCATTCACCTCCCTCTTTACTCTAGTAAACTGCAGATAAAGCCCACTGGAACTGATTGGGACCCCAAATCTCTGTAAAAATGCAGTCTCCAACTGAAGCCAAGTAGTGATAGACCCAGTAGGAAGATTGTTATACCAATAGAATGCCTCATCTCCTAGAGAATAAGGGAAAAGTCTGCAAGCAACATCCTCATGATTAATTCCCCTATCCTGGAGGGTAATTTAAAAAATCCTAACATGCTCTTCACCAGTCCTTTTGGGATCATTTGTGTGAAATCTAGAGCAAAAATTCTCAGGGTTCTTTGGCATAGCATTGTAGTTGTTGAAGAATAGAGGGGACAGGTTATTCGCCAGGAAAGCCATTGGTGGAGGTGGGAGCGGTAATGGCTGATTTATGATTGGTTGTGGCTGAGGAATAGGAATTCCTTCAGAATCAAAGGAGGATGAGGATGATGAGAATGAAGATGATGGGGATGATAGGATTGGTTGGGTGGATGATGATTCTCCCCTTCTTCTGGCCCTTCTTGACCTAGTAAGGGCTTGCAGCTCTTGTAATTCTTTCTCTCTTGGAGTAGATCTGGTTCTTCTTTTGAACCTCTCAGGAGAAATCGCAGACAGAAATCGATCCAGCTTGCGTGTTCAACCCTCCTTCTAGCGCCAATCTGTTGATGGTGTTTTCTGCACAGCAACAACTCAGACAAAATATGATATCCTATCTCTCTTGAAAAGTAAATCTCTATGGGAAAAGAGATAACCCCAAGGTCTCTAATGTCAGGTCTTGACAATGCAGTGAAACAACTCAGAGATAATGTGAAAATGTTGGTAATCACAAGGGGCCTTACAAACAAATACTAGATCTTCAAACTTATCATATTTTGTAATATATTGATACTCAGATTCTTAAATGTAACCCAGATAATAAAAGAAATAACAAAAGATAAGAGTTTAAGAGAGATCATAAGATTAAAATTACTCCTAAAATCAATCACAACAATGATGAATGCTACAAACGGACAAATCTCCAATAAAACCAAGTTCTGCTTAATCAAGGACAAGCCTGCAACTCTACAAAAATGGTGCAATCTTCTGAGGAAACTGAAGATTTTCAGACTATGAACATTCATCCACATACCCAGTAAATGGCGCAATGTAAACAAGCATCCACAGTTGAACTTAGCACAAAATAAGGCTCAGACTAACTTTACACAGCGACTTACAATCAACAAATTGCCAAAAGTATGGACCAGAGATTGATCAACATCATTAAGATTTCACCATTATCATGAAAGAACTGAAAACTAACATCTAACACTGAGAATCGAGAACAAGAAACCATAAAACTTTTGAAATATAACACAATGTTTGCAAATCAACAACCCGTTTGCATTATCTTCTCCAGCATTACATAACAATTTCCAGTCTTTCTCCTCTCCTACAACTACTAACTTGCAGAATCTAACTTCTAACTTAGCCAATTCTGACTTTGCAACCTTTTAACTAGTTGTTCTCTAACCTTTTCTACTCTACTCACTAGCTCTACTAACTTTTTCAAATGAGAAGGCACTGGCCTTTTATAGATATTACATTTTTAAATTGAGGGCCAGGATTAAATTCAATCCAATGGCTGCAATTAATCCTCAAGAAACCCTAAGAATTCACATTAGGGTTCTTAAAAATGTGGTACATCATCATCCAATAGCATAAAAGCAGTTACATCTAAGAACAATAAGAATTTCAACAATTTTCCACCTCGATTCTAATAAAAAATTATGATTGGAGAGTGAAAACAACATCACACGTCACTCCACATTTGAAACATATATTCCAGTTATAGGTAGGTTGTGGCATAAATTCTTATGCAATTGGGTTCATTTGAACAGCTGGGCACCGATTCATATGCAGGTGCATTTTAAATATTTTCCAGATTTTCCTCTTGGCACGAATCCATATGCAAGTCCTCCCTTTAATCTTGGAAAGTAGATATAATCATTAATAGCCCACATGTGAAAATCTAACCAAAAAATAAAATAAAATTAAACATAAATAAACCCTTGGAAATTTCAACACTGTCATAAAATTTTGGAAGTTTAACCCTTTCGGATTTCAGGAAAATCGTGACAGGAAGTTCGGAAAAATCTGCCAGGAAGGGAAAATCCTGAAAAATGGCCAGAAATCTACCAAAATCCGGACGGGTCGAAAAATCCCGAATTTTGAAAAAAAACCCGGAAAAATTTGGACCGGATGGAAAATCTCGAAAAAATCCGAAAAAATCCAGTCCGGACAGAAAATCCTGAAAAAATCCAGAAAAATCCGGTCTGGGCGGAAAATCCTGAAAAAATCCGAACCGGATGGAAATCCCCGAAATGGCAAAATTCGCCAAAATCCGGACTGGGTGGAAATAGCCGAAAATGGCAAATTTCACCAAAATCCGGACCGGATGGAAATACCCGAAAATGACCTAGAAATTAGAGAAAAACTTTGAAACCCCATAACTTTTTTTTCCGGATGAATTTTTGAAAAGTTCAAAAAGAAACTTGACCTAAATTTTCGTCCTCTATCCATTGGTACAAAAATATTTACACATCACTTTGAAAATATATTTGAAAAAATCTTCATTTCTAAAATCCAAGGCCCTAAAATGCTTCAAAATACTACTCCAATCAAACCAAATCTGGACTTAATCCCAAAATAACCTCCAAGAAGAGAAAAACCAAAAATTGACAAAGTCAAGGTACAAAACTACAGAAGAAAAAGAGGGTCCCCGCCTCTGGTGGGGCGTGTGTGCAAAAAGTGCACAACAAGTTTCTTTCCCTCATGGACTATTTCTCTAGATACAATTAGATCCACATAGCACTAGAAGATCAACATAATACTTCTTTCACCTTGGGGTACTTATTGTTTGAATGTAATACATTTCATTCTAAATAATGCTAGTGTAACTTATCAGAGAGAAATGATAGTAATATTCCATGATATGTTCCACAAAAATAATGGAGGACTATGTAGATTATTTACTAGAAAAATTAATAAGAAGAAAAGGACATTTGGATTTTCTTGGGAAGATCTTTGACATATTGGAGAAATAGCAAGTGAGGCTCAATCCTAAGAAATGTGTCTAGTGTCACTTGAATAAATATAACAGGGAACATTACATCTTGTAGAGGTATTGAGGTTGACCCTGAAAAAGTAAAAGAAATAATTTAGATGCCTCCTTCAAACAATCTTAAATGGCTACATAGTCTCCAAGGAAAACTACAATCAATCTAGCAATTCATAGACCAACTAGTAGATAAATGTCATGCATTTTTTGATCTCCATAAAAATGTGACATTCAAATGGGATGGGAATTTTTAACAAGCTTTCTAGCAACTAAAGGATTACCTTGCTTCACCACTAGTGTTGATGCCTACAATTTAAGGCAAGCCATTGATATTATACATCTCTGATAAAAAAAACATTAAGATATCTCTTAGCACAACATGTTGATGGTGGAAAAAAGAGAAATATACTTAATAAAAATAACATTAGTAGGATATCAGCTTAGTTACACACCTATTAAGTGAGAATGTCTATATGTTTTCTTCACATATTAGAAGATCCAACACTACATGTTTAATCACCAAACCAATCTCATCTCAAAAGTTGATCCATTGAAGTATCTAATGTCCAAAACAAAACTCAATGGTCGATGGATAAATGGGTAATTATAGTGAGTGAGTTTGACATAGAATATGTGGACCAAAAGGAAATTAAAGGAAAAATAATTGTAGACCAGATAGTAGAGGCACCTCTAAATGATGAAAATATTATTAAATCGGAATTTCCAATTGAAACAATTTTTACTATCATCCCAAAAAACTAGTGGAAATTATACTTTGATGGATTCCACACTCAACATGGTTCAGGAGTAGGAGTACTATGCATCAATTATCAAGGTAATTTTGTTCACAAAGCATCTCATCTAACATTCCCATGTACCAATAACATTTTTAAATATGAAGCACTCATTATAGGACTCAAAATAGAAATCTAATGACACATCAAAGAGCTACAAGCCTATGGAGATTTACAATTGGTGATTAGACATGTTGATGATGAGTACCAAAAAAAGGATGATAATTTACAACTCAAATCATGTGTAAAATTGTTGGTCATGATTCCCCATGGATAATGATATATACACTTACCTCCATAATAATACCATTCCATCCAATCTAACTAATAATCAAAATAAAACCTTTATCCACCATTCATACTACTCACTATCCTTGGTGATAAATGATTCTTCATGGTACCTTAGATGTTTAAACTTGGAAGAATCTAAAATTACCTTACATGAGGTCCATGAAGGGGTTTCTGGGTCACATTATTTAAGTGGTCATACCCTTGCTAAGAATTTATTGAGAACAGGTTACTATTGGTCTACTATGGATTAGGAGGTACATAAGTTTGCAAAGAAATTCCTTTAATGTGAACAACATGAAGATCAAATTAATGCACCTGCTCAAGAGTTGCAATTGATTACCACTCCTTGACCCTTTTCATAATGGGGACTATAACTCAGGAAAAATTCACCCCACCTCATTTAATGTCTAAAAAATCATTATCATTACTACTGAGTATTTTATGAAGTGGATAAAAGTTATTCCATTGACCTACATCATTAGTAAAGAGATAGAAACATTTATCCTTAATTACTTTATTTTTTAGTATAGTGTTCCTCACACTATCATCACAAACATTGGCACACCTTTGAAAAAATAGGATTTTCATAGCCCTTGCATCTAATTCCATATCCAATATCACTTTTCCACTCCATATTACCCACAAGGCAATATTCAAGATGAGACTTCTAATAAAACCATAGTCAAAATACTAAATAATATAGTCAATGATTTCGGTTGTAACTGGAACCTTCAACTCAACCACGCCTTATGGGCCTATCGTACTAGTATTCATACACCTATAGGTACTACCCCATATTCATTAGTTTTTAACATCGAATCTATTTTTCCTATGGAGGTTAAACTTCCTTATTTAAGGGAATCCTTACAGCATATCATTTACAATGAAGAGTACTTGGTATCTAAACTACATGAGTTAAAGTTACTAGATGAAATCCATTCCAATGCATTGAATCATTTGAAATCTTATCAAAATTTTCTTCCACATAGTTACAACAAGAAGATCAAAACCCAAAGATTTGAAGTATGAGACCTAATCCTAAAATAAATTCAAAAAAATCAACAAGATCAAGGAAACAACTAATTTTTTAGCCTAATTAGGTTGGAACATTTGTTATCACAAGATATGGATTAGGATCCTACCATATTGCAACACCTAATGGTGAGATTCTACAAGAGCCCATCAATAGTATACATCTCAATAAATTGTATGCTTGACCCTTAGGGTATCCCAATTAAAAATAAAAAGTAAAGATAAATAATCCATCCAATAGTGAAAGCCACTTCGGTGCTGCCTTGGACAAGTACCATGTTGGAAACCTATTTATAGGTGCCATGTGTAGAAAAAATCCAAAAAATAAAAAATAGAAAAAATATAAAGATAAAAATCCTTCTGTAGTGAAAACCACTTTGGCGATGCTTTGGACAAGTACCATGGTGAAAAACTATTCACAGACACCATGTTTAGTAAGCATCATCTACCATCTATCAAGTTCTTATCCATTACAGTCATATCCCATCCATATCCATCTACCTATCAAATTTATCTTACCCACCTAACATGGCTTGATGATTACTAGTATTTAGCATTATCCATCCAACCTAATACCATAATAAATTCGGTACAACCATCCAATAATAAATGATCCTACACCTAATTGGGGGAGTTTTCCTTAGACCTATTCATCAGATTGGATCCTTGTTATTGCTTAAATTAAAAAATATCAAATATTCCAAAAATTCAAAAATAAGTCAACACCTACACAAATTCACCCTTCTATAATAAAATAATCATTCATAATAAATCATTCATCACCATAGTCCATCTTTGACATTCAAGAAAAATAAAACTATATCACACATAATATATAATTTTCACAACAATCATTAGCTAAGGATAATTGTTGAATCAACCTAAAGCCTACACACCTATTGCCTAATCATTTGATTCATTGTCCCAAGCCATTCCTTAATATATACATCTTTCCTACAATAGTCACAATCTAGGATAACAAACACACCCTCTTTGACAAGAGATGTGATGGTTGTTGATATGTTTTTCGTTCAATGTTTTTCTTTTTTATTTATCTTTTGGTTCCCTTACAACACTTACTTAGGACCATGTTGATCTTTCAATGCCCTTGTGTGTTAAGAGAAGCATATAATGGGGCATGGCCATTTCTTTCATATGTCATGTTTATGGTATGTTATTATATTACAACCATAGTGAATACTTACCTTGTCGGTGTCGAGGTAGCTCCTTGTATAAACAAACGTCCTTTAAATATCAAGTCATTCATACCTTTTGTGTACTAGAACTATCATGCTCTAAGTCCTATTATGTCACAGATTCAAACAAGTTTTTTGTATTTATGGTATGAATAAGGATAATCCTTTTCTTTTTAGAGTCAAAGTTGATGCAAGGGATACAATTTAACCTAAGTTCCTCATACCTTGGTGTATAGTGTCTATTTTCTATATCAAAATAAGGATTGATCTTTAAATTTTTTAACATAACCAAAAAGAAAATAAAAAATAACTTTTCCACCCAAATATCACTTTTCCATATCATATTTAATACCTATCCCATATCCTAAACTATAACTTTCACTATTTGATATTTGATCAAAAAAATAAATTATTCATCATTATCCTACATCCTACACCCCTTATTCTATCTTACTAATAATTCTACCCATGTATCATGACATAGACAAATATATCTCATTGCTCCATACAATCTCTACATACATAATTATTATTATAGGTCATAACATTATACATATCCTGCCTCAATAATCATGAGAATATAACATCACCAATCATAGAATCATAGAAAAATCATAACATATGTCATAATATCATCACATAATATAAATCATAACACTAGATCACATAAATCATAACATCATTATCAAATCTATCATCATCATAATCTATTGCATTAATAAAAATCATGATGTACTATTAGTGATTTCCATTACATACATCCATAATTTACATCACACACAACATCATCAAATAAAACCATCATATACATCACATAACATCATCATGACATACATATATCATCATGCACTTCATAGATCAAGACAACAAAAAATCTCATTTCATATATATCAAAAACCATGTCATGATACATCCATAAATGAATTATCTATACAATAGGCTACATGAGCCATAAATATACATAAATACAATGAACCATAGAAAAAACCATACATGTCTACATAAAATTATACAAATATACAAAATTCCCTCTCTAGGTAGAGCTCCCACCCTCTAAGTGACCAGGTGATGGTGCATGAGGAGGAAGACCCATTACAAGTTGTACTATTGAGGCCTATGCTAGTGGATCTTGTCTTGTTGGTGTTTGTTCTCTAGGTACTACTAGTGGTCTTGATGGTACCCCCATGACTAATATCCCCTTTGATCTCACTGATCTAGAAGTCCCCAACTAACTCTAAGCTGAGAAACTAGGAACTTGACGGTCTACAAATACCTCTCTCTCATAAAGGGTCATATAGTAGGTAGCCTCCTGATTAATCCAACGAACCTCTCCCATAACCTACATCATGGGCATACCACCTACTACCTCTCTATATTACACCTCAAAATATCAACATCTCTCACTATTGTCCTTTAGGTAATCAATAAAAAAGGCTATCCCTCTCCCTTCAGATTAGGTCTCACTCTACCCATAATATATCCCTCTCTTGTCAATCTTAATCATGCTCAAACAAGGTAGTTAAAAACCACACTTGTAGGTCCCTATCTCCCTCATAATCTCCTCCACTAGCCTCAACACTACCTCCAACCTCTTCTACCTTCATCCCCCATCCACCTATAATAGCCTCCTCCCTCCATCATCATCTCCATCTCCTCCTCCTTCATCCCCATACCATCCATCATCTTCTCCACCAACCTCAACACCACCTCCAACCCCCTCTTCATGAATCCCCCATCTACCAATAATGACCTCCTCTACCCTTTCATCATCTCTATCTCCTCCTCCCTAGCCACCGTCTCCTCAAACCTCACCCCCATATCCTCCAACCTAACCCCCATCCTTTCCACCAGCCTCAACATCACCTCCATCACCCCTTATGTGTATCTCATCACCTTTTTAATCCCTTGATGAGCCATCTCTAGATTTGAGAAACCCTCATCCAATGAGAAACCCTCGAGATCTCTAATCAAGAACTAATACTTCTCCAACCACTCTAGCCAAAACCAACGGACGAGCATCAAACCTTCCCATATCTCTCCTCAAATCCATCTCACCATCCTCAAAGCTTAGGTTATCAATTATGAATAGCTTCTCTAACACTCTCTCTCCAAAGTCAATATCATTTACTTCTTGATCACCATGAATGGGGATCCTTAGAATCCTCCATACATCCTCCAAAGTAATCATTATCTCACTAGTAGGTAAAATAAATTCACATCACTCACTCTACCATCTCTCGACTAGAGTTGATATCATGACCCTTTGTGCTCTAATCTTGGGAATATAGGTAAATATTCCATAACCCAATTACTACTAGGAAGGCTAAAGATCTAGGTCATCCAACTTTGTCCTCATATACAATGTCATGAGATGATGCTCCCTATACATGATAGTCTCTAGTACAACCTACAAAAATACTACACAAAATTCCAATCAAATTTAAAAATTGATAATCCTAATTCCTAAGAAACCTAGCCTTAACATCAAATGCACTAAACCCCTAAAATCAATTATATTTGAATTTTTCAATTGTGTCACAGTAATTATCAAATGCAACCACTTTATTCTATGTGCCAATCTGCTATCACATATGACCTATTGAATTAAATATGATAAATTGGCCATTAAATGTGATATATCAATTGCAACCCTACAATAAAATACGACCCAAAAATTTAAAAGTGCTAATTTACTTATCAAATGCGCTAAAATTCATCAAAAGCACCATTTTAGGTTTTAATTATGCATTTTCTTACTTTGACACATTTGATTGTCCTACTTCACCTAGCATTTAATGCACCTAAACCTAGACCTAGGAAACTAAGGGTTAGATACAAACCACTACAGATGAACCGACTGGCTACTAGAACTGACAAACACACTCTACACAATGGCTACTCCTTGGAATACCTACCATCTCACCAATTACTACACACTCTAGAAACTCTAGAGGCTTTGAAATTATATAGCTAGGAGAGTTCAAATGAGGTGAAAATGACCCTCCCATGTCTATATATAGCCACCCAAACCCTAAATACTCACTCTTATTCCCTCCCAATCCATTTTTCTTCATCCCCCTATCGCTCAAATCTTGTTATTTTGCCATCTAGTGATCTTTTTTTCTAACCTCTATTCTACTAAACCTACCTTGTTTTCCTATTGTGATATCAACTCAAAATATGTTATTTTTGACCTCTTGAGGAGGCAACCAACATCCATCCCTTAGTTCATTGGGGCACACTGGGGCACATCATTACCTAAAGTTTTTACACCAAAAATATATCTTTGAAATAACACAAGTGCATTGTCTTGAAGAGGGACAAGATGTAGACACCTAAAAATGACTAACACATTTTGTCTAAATCATCACTTCTTATTATCATTTCTTGTCCATCTATCCATTAAATATTAATTAATCATTTTAATCATTTAATTGATTTAACACCACATTCATCAATTTTCTTTATCTACTTTAATTAAATAATTTTTAATTGTTTAACTAATTTAACATTTTCTTCCAACCACTTTAATTAAATAATTTTTAATTATTTACTTAATTTATCCTTTTTAAATAAAAGTGATGAAGTCACTAAAATTTTATTAATATTCAGAAGATTTACAAAGCCAAAGTATTCTTGTTTACATAGGAAAGTAAAAGAGCCCCTGAGGAGTGAGATAATAACCAAGAAGCATATGAAGTTTAGAAATTTCCCATAGCTAGAGTCTTCAATTTTGTAGATGAAAGAAAAAGAAACTCTTGAAAAGTGAGGAAAAATAGTGCTGATGCAAGAACATGAGAGAGGAGGCACCAAAGGTTAGATAACAGATGATAACAAAACATTGTATATACCCACTGTTAACAAATGGGTGGCAAAAAAAAACCCTATCCACCCAAATGAATATCAAATCCCACTTTCAGAGGATGATGCCAAATCCATAGGAGGAAGAAATTAAGGGAAGAAGTGGGGCTCCTCTAAAGAGTTCCGTATCAGAAATTGTACTGTATTGAAGAGGTTATTACCATACCACAAAGAAAATTCCCCAAATGAGATCTCATTTCATTCAAGCATTGAGAAAACTAAGAAGAGCAATCATCAATTAGTCCATGAACCATTGAACTCATAAGGGAGGAAAAAATAAATCCATAAGCAACTGTTCATAGCATAGGACCACGCCAACCATATTGGAACCTTGCAATAGATCATACCCATCTAGCATGGGTTGGAGAGCTGAGAGAGGACAAACATATGGGAGAAAATAAATCCCCGCAAGAAGTTTTACCATTTCTAAACACCACATAACATCCATCAAGTTAGACAAAAATAATGAAGCAATCTCAATAGTTAAAGCCATTGGATGAGAATCCAGTCAATCCCAACCAAGTACTATGAAAATAGCATCCACCACCTGGGTATGTTCAATAGTAAAATGCCGCTTCAATTTATCAACCGAAAAGGGCTGAGGGTCCCTAACCTCATGATACCTGGTGAGGATGAAAATTCTGAAAGTGGCCTCCATTACAACAACAAGAGAGAACATGTTTAAAATACTCCAAAAAAATGCTATAAATAGATATCAAATTTCCCATAAAACATGTGAGATGCAGCTGCACAAAATGTTGGAAAATAGGAGAGCAGAGTAGCATACAAAATTACAGAAACAACTAAAGTCAATTTAAACACAAAAAACCAAGAATTTGAAACATACAACATAAACCCAGAAATTTTATATTCTATTGATTCATTCAAAATATTTTATCTCTTCACAGAGCTGCTGTTCTTCACTTTTACAATCTTTCTTTTGTTGAGAAAATTCTTACTCCTACACTCTTCTGAGTACACAACATTACAAACTCTATATATTAGTCTTCTACTCTTGAGAGCTATCACCTTCTTCTCCTACTTCCATTCTTACATACAACCAAGCAACTTCTAGAAAAAACATAAAATAATATAATTCTTTGCACCCACAAAACGTGTGAGGACAACACACAGTTAATACAAATTCCCAATGTATCTCTTCCAAGACCGGCTTCATAAAGAAGTAATGAATCACATTTAAATAAAGTCCTTTTGAATTAATTATGCCAGATCGATCTCCACATGAAGAAACACCACCGAAAACGTGCTAAAATGCTCAACCGCATGAAGAGAGAGAAAGCCCAGTGATACCACAGAGTACCGCTCTACCACGAGGAACACCGAGTACACCTAAGGTATCATGGTGAAGCCACGAGTGACTACCACCCCATGAGGAATGAATGACAGAACTGCGGGACCGTGAGGTCATCGCACAATCACAAACAATAGAAGAAAGGGTTGTGGTATCACGGTAGACACCGCTCTACCACACAAGACTAATGGGGAGTGGAGAAACTACAGTACCGTAGGTGGCTAGAAGGAGGATTGCGGTATGGAAAAAATACCATAGTACCACACCAGTCAAGAGGGAAGCGGCGGTTCCGCGGGTAGCCAATAGTTGGGGTTAAACTCCAACACTCCCCCTTAAACATGACTACTGCAACTGATGATGCCCAGATGTTCTCATTAATTTCCTTCAACGCTCAACCCAAAGTCAATCTCATATCTTATTACGAATGCTACAGCATTCTCCAACTTTCTAATTCTCCTCTCTTTGTTTCAATCTTTCTTCTTCATCTTTCAACAAATTTTATGCTTTCTTCTTCTCGTCATCAACCTTCTGAAACTCCTTTATGAGTTGCCCTGATTTTTCATCAATAATTTTCCATTCTTTTTAAAAAAAAAAATAACATTCAATCATCTCATCTTTCTTTGACAGTGTCTGCACCTGTTGTCTGAAATTATCGATCTCCTCTTTTCAATTTGATTTGAAGAATCCGCAAATCATCTCTCTCTTTTTTTGTAAGCTCTAATCTCTACTGTTCTTTACAAATCCATTTTCAAATTTGTTTGAAATATTCATAACTTTCTATCTTTGGCTTTTTCAGATGTGTCTCAATTTCTTTTTCTTGATCTTGCATGATTTCTCTCTTTCCAAGTGCAGCT
This sequence comes from Sequoiadendron giganteum, assembly GCA_007115665.2. NCBI lineage: Eukaryota > Viridiplantae > Streptophyta > Pinopsida > Cupressales > Cupressaceae > Sequoiadendron > Sequoiadendron giganteum. The sequence goes on along the minus strand of CM021102.1, from coordinate 534,385,891 downwards.
TGGTGTTCATCAGTTAACCTTTGAATCTCTTCTCATTCTCTACTTGCAATATTTTCTTCTAAGACTGATTGGACTTTCTCAATATTCCCCTTTTTTTTACATTATGCAATTCTTTTTCAATCTGTTTTGTGGCTTCATTTCTTTCAATGACTTATTCTTGATTTTTCTCAACTCTTCCCATGGAGTCACATTGCTGGTGCTTGGGAATCCTGTCATTGGTTTTATCTTTTGTCTTCATATTGCTTACTGAATGTTGTTGTATTTCACTGTGTTATTTCTTTCTCCAAAATCTGTTTCACTTTCCTCCAATAGTTGTAGTTGTATTCTGGCTATCTCTTCCTCCTTGGTCCATAATTTTGATCAGCATTCTATTCAAAAACTTCAACCTCTTCTTCCTTTCCTTGTCCTGTAGTCATTAAATATGGCCAAGAACACAAAACTTCTCTTCCAAAAGAAACTCTTCACATTGTGGTTGCTGCCATACAAACCATGACACCTTTTAACTGTTGTAACCTTTCAAACTTCTCCTTAATCCAAACAATTTTTCAGATTTCTAAGTCTTGCAATATTTCATTTATCATCCCACATCACTTTCTTCATGCATAATCAAACCTAAAATGGTGTCCTTTAACAGCTACGACTGTTACCTTTTTTTTATTCATTCATGTGATGATGACTTCTCTCCAACCCACAATCAAATTTTATTGCCATTTTCTTTCTTGACAACTTCATATGCCTACTTTTCAAAGCATCCATGAGCATTACTTTAACTGGCTCTTTAATAATTGATGTTGTACCAAACTTTAAGTTTTGCAGTGGTAGCTTTAACTACTTCTTTGAATCTTTGTATCTCCCTACATATGACCCCTTGCTTACTCAAACTTGGAAACCCTTGTGGCTTCTTATTGTACTTCTTTGTTCTGTGATTACATCAATTTTTTCTAACTTGTCAAATCTGTCAAACCTTTTCAACACTCAATAATGATGCCATTCATTTAACCCTTTCAACTATTGCGGCAGTTTCTGTAACTCAATTTTCAAAACATCAACATGGAACTTTCAATATCTTCACAATCTGAAAGTGTCTCATTAGACAACAATTTATTTTCACTCAAAACATTTTTCATCTCTTATGAACATTCATACCTTTCATAATTTTTATTGATCTTCACATATGAACACTTGTAAAATCTCTTGAACATACCTATTAGCTTCTGCCAACTTGATTCACAGACCCATCCACAATCCATTTTTATACACTCTGTTGTACATTCATTCTTTGACATTTTATTCCAACACATTTTCTCACAATGATTCTTTGAACCACAAACACTGCAAGGGTGTAAATCCCAACACTTATCCTTGGTATGACCTTTTCTATGGCAATGAGAGCACTCAACACTCTTCATTTCTTGAATAAATTTTCCTGCACTTGTAGCACCATTCCCCTTTCCAGGGACATACCCGAGAACTTCATAATTTGGCCTCATTGTTGCCTCAATTGGCTCTCTCATTCCTTGATCATGTTTTCCTAGTCCTTGTCCTGTGTAACCAATTCTTTTCATAATTTTTAACCCAACATTCTCTTCTAAACAATTGGAAGCTTTTGCAAATTCTAATATATTATGACAGCTAGCAAGATTTGCAAACTCTTTAACCTGTTCATCTTGACATTTTTTATCACCAATAATTTCAACAAAATCAATTTTACCAAATGAAAAACACAAATCTAATGTGTCACAAGAAACATCACAAGCTGAAGATTTTGACTTCACACAATCTTTTTCTTGTTTCAGTTTTGATATTTCCTTCAGCTGTAAGTTATTTGCTTCTTCCAATCTTTTCATTTTTCCTTCCAAGTCTACACTCTTTTTCTTTATTTCATCAAACAACTTTACTCTTTGTTTAAATTCCTCATTTCTTTTCTTAATCTCTTCAAAATATTTCAGATTTTCTTCTAACTCTCCATTTCTAGCTTTAACTTTTCTCAATTCTTTCTCAAGATCATCATTTTCTTCTAGCAGTATACAGTGCTCTTTCTGCATCTCTTTTATTTTTTCAAAATAACACCCATTATTCCTTTTAACATTATCCAATTCATCTTTAAGCATTATTAATTCTTCTTCTAAAACATCTTTTGTAGATGCCAAATTTTTATTTTCCTTTTTAACCCTTTTTCCAAATTTTCCCATATGTAAAAGGAAGTTTCAACTTACCTTACTTGATCTCGTTTCAGGGATTTAGCAACTTCATGAGCCTTTAATCTTCTGCAGTCTCTGTTTTTCCCTTGTTCAACAACTGGGTCTGCAACTCTTTGTTTAATCAGGAAACTGATGTTCTACACAATATTTTTCTTCAGCACAACCTCTTCTTCTTAGCAATTGATTGCTATGTATCTTCACAAATTAGAAAGCCTCCTTGTAACAAATTCTTCTTCTTGTAGGATTTTGCACAACTTCTCTTATGACAGTGATTTCTTCTCTTTGTTTTCAAACTACAACACTTCTAGCTCTTCGCAATAATTTTCTTCAAGCATTCTACTTTATTCCTCTGATGTTCTCGAAGGACTGTAGCCTCTTGTTTACTTTTCAACAACTGGCTAAGAAAATTATTCCTAAGCTTCAAACACTCCTTGAATCTCCTTGTCGGCTATGTTGGCTTCAACTTTTACAAACTTTCAACTCTTTCTGATATCTTCCTTTCAAGGAATGGCTTCTTACTTACTTGACAACCAATTATGCAATAAACAATTTCTTTTCCATTGACAAAGCACTTGTGGCTTCCTCGAGACAATACAGTGACCCCTTTTTAAAAAAAAACTTATTTTCTTATCAACTCCCTTCACAAATTTCTAAGATTTCTTTTGTGATGTCTATAGACATAACTACTGTTCTTAACTGCAATACTAGATGAATTCCTAGACACCCTATAGCTCTCTCAAACTAGATAGTGACTACTTCACACAGATTCACCATTAGCTCTGATACCACTTGTTGGAAAAAAGGAGAGCAGAGTAGCATGCAAAAGTACATAAACAACTGAAGTCAATTTAAACACAGAAAACCAAGAATTTGAAACATACAACATAAACCCATAAATTTTATATTCTATTGATTCATTCAAAATATTTTATCTCTTCATAGAGCTGTTGCTCTTCACTTTTACAATCTTGCTTTTGCTGAGAAAATTCTTAGTCCTACACTCTTATGAGTACACAACATTACAAACTCCATATATTAGTCTTCTGCTCTTGAGAGCTAGCACCTTCTTCTCCTACTTCCTGTCTTACATACAACCAAGCAATTTCTAGAAAAAACATAAAATAATCTAATTATTTGCACCCACAAAAATGTGTGAGGATAGCACACAGTTAATACAAATTCCTAATGTATCTCTTCTAGGACCGGCTTCATAAAGAAGTAATGAATCACATTTAAATAAAGTCATTTTGAATTAATTATGCTAGATCGATCTCTACATGAAGAAACACAACTAAAAATGTGCAAAACCGCTCAACCGCATGAGGAGATAGAAATCCTAGCAGTACTGCAGTGTACTGCTTTACCGCTTTACCGCGAGGAACACCGAGCACACTTGAGGTATCGTGGTGAAGCCACGAGTGACCGTCCAACCACGAGGTCACCGCACAACTGCAAACAACAAAAGAAAGGGTCGTGGTATCACGGTAGACACCACTCTACCACGCAAGAGTGATGAGGAGTGGAGAAACCACAGTACCACAGGTGGCTGGAAGGAGGACTATAGTATGGCGCAAATACCGCAGTACCGCACTGGGTCAAGAGGGAAGTGACGGTTCTGCAGGTAGCCAGCAGTCAGGGTTAAACTCCAACACAAAAGAATTTAATGAATCCCAAATAAAATATATAACCCAACATGAAGGAATGCATGCCATTATATCGAAAAGAGCCAAGGGTGGCTGTAAAGGCCTATATTAAATAAAACCCAAAGAAGAACCATTCCTCAAGAAAACCTGCCAGATGCCACAAAGGAAGAGTGCCACTACAAAACAAAATCATTACCAAATACAAATAGTGGTCATTTAAATCTTTAAGGAATCATTCCCTAGAGCCAGTGAAGCCACTGTTATTTCATTCACCAATGTCAGTCTGTGGCAAATAATACCTCACACAGGCAGACAAAAGTGAAGAAAGGATTAAAATAATCACCAGATATCTGTCAGAAAAATCAAATGTCATAGAGACCATCATGGCAACCAATACTCAATCAAAACAATGCTAAAGGACAACAACTGGCACCAACTATAGAATACACCAAATGCAATCTACATGAAAACTAATGAAATGCTTGAAGTCATTAAGTCTATTTAAAAATTATGTGGCAGAGGAAATAGCCACGTGAATGAGCAAAGAGCTCATTCAAAAGAGTGTTGTGTAATTCATTTGTTGCATGGTAGAGAAAATCCATGTGAATGAGCAAAGACCTCATTCAAAAATAGGGGGTAAAAACTGATTAAAACACTTGTGTTACCATAAACAATAATAAATAAACAAACCTGCCAACCAGATGATTAAACAAAGCAATATGAATGTGGCCATCAACATGCATGATTCCCACAAAAATGATGACAAACCAAATAAACTCAAGAAACCTATCAAACATTCTTAGAAAAAGTGAGAGAAAAATAGCCAAAGTCAACTAGCATGAGAATAAAAGTGCGCATTCATGCTTGAAGAAATCTTTGTGCCCAAGTGAGTCATCGAGAGCCTTTTTTTCTAGCAAATCAGAAAATTTGTTAGCTTCTCTATAACAATGCACTATCTAGTAAAGAGAGAAACTTTTTAAGAGCAATTGAATATGAGACAAAAGATAGTTCAAATTCCACACCTCATATTTTTTATTCAAAATCACATAAATTACTACCATGGAATCCCCCTCAATTACAATATGAGGAATAGACAATTTCATAGCCAAATCAAGACCAATCCATAAGGCATTAAATTATGCAACATTATTAGTACCATCATTCAATAATTCACACAGTGCACTAATGAAATTACCCTACCAATCTCTCAAGATTGTACCTACACCTGATTTGCTAGAGTTTCTTCTAGAGGCCCCACCAAAGTTCAATTTTATAAAGCCCCTTGGAGATGGTAACCATTTAACAAGATTACTATCCATACAAGCACCATAATTTTGAACTAACCCCATCTGAGGGAGTTTAAGGAGAGGCCATTTTTTTAGTATAAAGGAATCCTAGGAGGAGAAAACCTTTTTGGGGTTAGGGTTTTTAAAAACACTTGTTACTGTTACTTCAAAGATTGATAATTCAATTTTCTAAATCTCTTGATTCAAGTCCAGTTATTTTTTCTTAAATATACGGTTGTTTCTTTCCAGCCATAGTTACCATATGATAATAGAAGGACTAATCACCTAGATGCAAGAGAAAGAGGAATTTGATCATAAAGAGGGCCAATTGAGAAAGTGTTCTAGAATGGATTTTTGAGGAGGGTTCAACCAACCAAGCTTACCTTGCAACCAATAATAGCAATGAGAAGCAAAAATTCAACCTAGAAGTAAATAATCAGTTGATTGTTGCAATGGTTTCTGGTTTAGATTGCGTGAGATTTTTTTTGCATCAATGTTTCGGATCACACTCCGTGATCCATCATTAGGATGAAACTTGATATGGATTGTGGAAACTTGATATCATTAATCAGTTGATACATAATCCTCACCTGTAATTACCCATGGTTAAGTTTGGAGGTTTTAATGATATAATCTGATAAGAGTTGATAATGTAAACATGTCAACAATTCATAAACTTGTATTTTGCAAAGTTCCTTGTAAAATTTCCTTAAACATTGTATTTATCAAAATATGCCAACACCATGATTCTTTAAGAGGTGATGAAAATGAATAAAACTAATTTCTTATTAGATAGGAATTTCTTGATAAGGAGGAATAATACTAATATTGCAATAATGAGGCTATATTATTTAATATGAACCTTGAGATGAATATAAATTAATAGGTATCTCAAGATTGAAAAATAGATATGCTAATGAATTCACTATTTTTTATTTTTCTCTTCAGTTCATGTGATTGTAGGCATGATAGATTAATGCATTGATAAGTTTCTATTTATGATTTAAAACCTTTTATACATGTGATTTTATCTTGGAGCTTTCCCTAATTTACACTTTTGTAATATATGCTTCCATGTTACTTTGTACTCATATAAAGCAGTTCCCAATAGGAAATTCACTAATAAAAAAAAGTCTCAATTTTCCATCCTACCCTCTTTTCTTACTTCATTTTATTTCTTCATCCTATGAAGGGAGGCATCTATTCAAAGGCTATGTTCCTTGAGTCATTTCCCTTGTAAATAATTGTTGTCTTTTATTATACTTGTTGACTTTATTGACAAAGGATTTACTAGTTAATTAGGTCTTGATTGGTTTGATTATGTTTCATTTAAGTGGTGATAGTCTTACTGTGATCCTCATGACTTTTGGCCAATATGAAATTGTAGACATGTAAAAATGACCTAACACATATCACACATCCTGAATGACATTTTTTCATCATCAACATCATTATCATTAAATATCACCGCATTTCACATCATTTACATCAAAACCTGTAATTTCCTCTATTAATTGAATAATCTTTACATTATTTAATTAATTCACCGTTTAATCATTTATCTAACTTTATTCCTCCCGATTAATTAAATAACATCAATTATTTAATTATGTCACTAATTTACCCTATTCTCTTAAATCAATTAAATTATTATTCCTTAATAGTTTAATTAAATCGCTTTTCCCTTTCTAAACCTGAATAATTAAATTAATTATTCAACATCAATCAAACATAGTCAACAAACAAATATAACTTTATTTGTTAAATTCAAACATGACTTGCACGTTCAACTCAAAAAAGAATTAATTAATTATCCTCACCCCTTTTGTGATTGAGAAAATCACAACCATTGATTTCTTACTCTGATTGGCTAACTAACCCATCTATTTCTTCAATCCCACTAACCTCTACGCAAATTTCTTCAATCCCACTAAACTCTACATATATTTCTTCAATCCCACTAAACTCTCAATCTATTTCCTCAATTCCATTGAATACTCAACTTGATTTCATCAATCACACCGCTTATGCAATCTAAAACCATTGATTCCTCCAATCTAATTCCTCTCAACGGTTTTGAACCATTGATCAAGATCTTTTACTACACAATCTTGATCATTCATCTCAAAACATAAAATCTATAAAGTAACCTTCTACCCTCACACAAATCATCTAGAATTTGCATAGCGGCGTTGCACAATTACCTCTTGAGAACGTTACGAGTTATCATCACATTCTAGTTTGAAATTACACACATATTAAAGCTTTTTCAATGCATAATGAAGGATTTGTATTGATTGCAACAATCCAACATTCAACATCGATACAAATACACTTCGCCAGGAGATGGGTAACTTTATAATTTCTTGAATTCATTGTTTGTTATTCATTTTCTAACAATTGTTTCATTGAATTCATTAGTTTTATATTGTTCATTTCATGAGTAATGGGTTTAAGGATTCTTAAATATTGTTTGAATTATATTAATTCATTCATTTTCCATATGCTTCATTCCCACCCTTATGACATTTTTCACGTAGTACTGGTAGACCCAAGGCCTACCCACAATTATGATTAGTTGTGGGCTCATTAGGTCCCTCTTTGATTTACAGATCATGTCAGCACTGGGCTAGCTATAGGGAGAGTTTGTGTTATTGGTCATGGGAGTGAGCGAGAGTGGCTAAGGATCATTGTTGAGAAGTTGGGGAGAGAAAGAGACGATGCACAATAGGATTAGTAGGATGGCCAACAACCTGATCCGATGCAGTTGGATCAGCCAGTAGCACAGGGTCCTCCCCCACTTGAGGATGCAGTAGTGGCATCATGGATTTCCCAATTGATAATAGAGAGAGACACAGATATTGGATGGAGGTTGGATGCCGAGACATGGGTTGCAGCCTCACTACAATAGAACAAGAAATTAGCATGTAAAATAGCACCGGATTTTACTACATTTGAGTTCATGAATTGGACACTTCTGTTAGTGAAAAACTCAATGCAAAATGGCATGCTCACTTCAGTGTCAGATTAGCGCCAAATTTAGCACCGGATTTAACACCTGATTTAGCACCGTATTTAGTGTCAGATTTAGTGCTGGATTTAGCGCTAGATTTTGTTGCTTTTAGTTTGGCTTCTGATTTTGCTTCTAGTTTTGCTTCTTGTGTTGCTTCCAAGTTTGCTTCTAGTTTTGCTTCTGGTTTTTCTTTGAGGTTTGCTTCTAATTTTGCTTCCAGTTAATTGCTTTTGTTTTGGCTTCCTAGATAGCGCCAAGTTTTTCTCTCAAGATTGCTTTTGGTTTGCTTCTAGTTTGGCTTCCATTGTTGCTTCCTTTTTTTCTTCTAAAAATGCTTCTTGTTTTGCTTCCATTTATTAATTTAATATATTTTATTTCAATTTAATTAGTTAAATATATCATGCCTCTTAAATAACTCATATGATTATAGAGTAAGTAATTTAATTATTTAACTCATATGATTAAATAACAAGATAATAATTATTACTTGATTTTGCTTCCAGCTAAATCAGGTAGACTTATGATTATGTTTGCATTTGAACAAGAAAAGGTACATATCATTTTCAGCTAAGTTTCATCCATGTGCATAAAAGAGAGTATCAAAAGACTGCATTATTTGATTAAGGGAATTGCATACAATAGAAAAGAGAGTCAACATTTATTGCAAAGGTAGTCTTTATTGATAACCATAAGTGTATAGTGTCCCTCACAAGCTGAGGGACTGACTATTTTTATGCATATAAAGAAAAAACTATACATTTACAGATAAAAGGAAATGCATATTCAAAGAAGGGGGACCCACCATTTTGAATGAAAAATCCTGGTTGAGTTGCCTTGCATCAACTTCAATCCTCCTACCCATCCAACCTCCAATTGTCACTTGCCCTTGCTAGTCCTAGTTTCCCTGCATTTGTGAGAAGAAGTTGGTTAGAGCAATGAAGGATCACCAATTAGTATATAGAAAAACATCTGTAAACATTAAAATAGCTAGCATATCATAGATTTCCAAGAAAACAAAAGAGTTATCAAACAAATCTATCATATGCTCTATTTATCTAGCATGTTTTCTCTTTGTGCAGATATAGGACATAACTTTTTTACTGTTTTGTTTCAATTGATTACAACATGTGAAGTAAAATGTGGCTCCCACGAGGGTTGAGCCCAACATGTTTCCCTTGTGTTTTAGGAGGGATAGGAAATTGAGCAACTTGATCAAATCAATGATAAGCCTATTCTTGATGCATTAAATCAATATGGAATCATACCAGTTGATCAAATTTCATTATCAGATTCAAAAGATGCAACAAAATGGTGTGAGTTATCAAGAAAGTTACTCTGCATCTTTCACAATGAATCAAACAATAGGCTACTTGGAAATATTTCTCTGTTGGATATGTCTTTCAATCTTCTTAAGTTGGATCCATAGTTCATTTTAATAATGATATGAGTTGTAATTCATTGTCAACATTTTCAAGGAGCCAATAAAGAAGGGAACAAGAACAAGGATAACAATAATTCAAAAATGAAATAGATTGTCTCTTCCCAAGAAACAAATGATTTTTGTGATAATATAAACACTGAAGCATAGCTCCATCAAGTTCAATTATGGATAATAATTATGGCCGAGTTACTCAATGAGGTCTTATAGGTTATCAAGAACTATCAAGAGCTATCATGAGTTACATGGAGCAACACAAGGTGAATGCAAGGCCAAAGCCATCATGTCAGTATGTTGTCTTGAAGAGAAATACATGAGAAGGAAAGCACATTGATGCAAATGAGTAACTAACATGCATTGGTAATCATCTTGCTACTGATACAATGAGTATTCACAAACAACTACAATGCAAACTTTGATAAACAACCAATGCATGATGGTTTGAGGAGATACCAATGATTCTACAAATGAATGTAGGATAGTCATGAAGGGAAGCCTTTGAGAAGGATTTCTTGGTAATCATGTCAAGGGCGAACTTGGTAAAGCAACGCATCATGCTAGTAACAGTGTGAAAAGATACATGTGAAGTATTGCGAAGTGATAGAACTACATGAAGCATAAAGTGATGCAAAAGTTGATAGTAATGATGTTGGCAAGAGATTATGGACATGGCAAGAACTTTGTTGATTCAAAGACAAGCTATCATCAATATAAGGTAATGTAGTGCCATTTCCACTTTAAAGGCTACATAAGATTAAAGTATGCAGCAAGTGTATGTAACTCAAAAGGTTCATGAAAACCTATATCGGTCATGCATAATGATGCTATGATTTAAATCAATAGATGACAAAGAAGATGAAGATTTAAGTATTCATTTTCTCCAAGAAAGGAAATATAGAGCCTCGTCCTATGTGAAACAAACCCTCAAAAATAGAAAAATACCTAGAAATGAAGGAGCACTGTCATATTTCCTTTTAAGAAAATGCTTATGGAAATGAAAACTGAATGCAAGAATGGCCGCAAGAATGATACAAGGTATTTATTGCATTGTTGTACATAAAATACTATCTTCTGAAGAAAATACAAGTTCCATAGAGGGTTTTTCATTTTTTTTACAGAAAGACCAGAGATCGAGAATACAAGAATGAAGCATGAAAACGTAGAAAAACAAAGCATTTTCACCATTGTGCTGAATGGAGAGATCTCAAAATGAGCTTTGATTCACAGAAAACAAAAGAGAAAATCAAGGTATACATCGACATAGAGCTTACCTGAGCTCGATTTTGTTTGTTTTCATTGAATATGCAAGTTATTTTTCACCATGGGAAGCTTCAGAAAACTCAATCATGGTGGCCAAGAGCAAGCAAAGCTTCCATAGAAGAAATGAAGAGAAGAATGCATCAGAAAAATTAGAGGCCACGACCAAGAAGCCTCGAAACCCTTCGAAAATGGAGTGAAATTGCTACAAAATACTCAAGAAGCAACTTACCATCCAGTTGCAGGAGGATTTCAACCCCAAGCATGGAGGAATCAATTGAAAAATGCATGGAGAATGCTCAAACCCTAGTCCATCATGGCGGCCGAATACATAACTATTTTCTTCCAAAGTTGCCAAGTAAAATGATGAGCAAATTTTGGGATAGGGGTTGGTTTTGACATTAGGGTTTCTCAAGTACCCTAATTCAAATGTGGTTTTTATCACATTATTTTAGAATCAAATTCCTTGGTTAATACCCTTCATTCTCCTTCAAAAATCTTGAGGTTTGAAACTCTAATGATGGCGACATGTGCAGGGCAAGGGAGCTTGAAAAAACCAAGTGAAAATGAGAGTTAAAAATTAGGGCTTGGGTATTTTGTTCTAACTCATCATGGCAGAAAAAATATTGATGTGAAAAAACTCAAATATGTTTAATCATTAAATCTTTTAATATTCAATAAAATTTAGAAAACAAAATACATATATTTTATAATAAAAAATTACTATTATCTATTAAATTTATTAATTTGTATGTTCAATTAATAATTAAAAACTATTGATGTTATTTTATATAAAATAAAAATATGAAAAGTATCTTTAATAATTATTAATTTTAATTTTAAATTATATATAAAAAATATTTATTTAAATAAAACTAAAATGAATATGAATTAAATATATAATTTAATCATTAAATTATGATTTTAATTATTATAATTTTAAAAAATTGTGTGATTGTGATTGTGATTTTTCCTTTGTACCGTTGGATGATTGTGAGAGAGGTGTGGTAGCATGGTATACTGGCATACCGTGGGAGATTTCTTAGTTCCTGGTGGTAGTGTGGTGTATACCGCCATACTACGAGAGGCTTCTGACTGTCTAGCGGTAGCACAGTATACTGCCACCCTGCGGAAGCCTTCTAGTAGCCGAGCGGTAGTGCGGTTACCAACATACCGCGAGAGTCTTCAACTTGTCGAGTGGTAGTGTGGGGTATACACGGACTTGGTTGACAACTGAGGTGTACGCTAAATAGTGTAGTACATTGCTAACTTGGCTCTAAACCCGATGCTAAATTTGGCACTAAATCTGACGCTAAATTTGACGCTAAATTCGGTGCTAAATCTGATGCTAAACCTGACGCTAAATCTGGCACTAAACCTGGTGCTAAATCCGACACTAATTAGCACCTGATTTAGTGCCTACTTGTCCTGATTGGTGCAAAAAATGCCAAAAATGGAGCTAGCCTAATAAATAGCGTCAAATTTTTAAAAAAAATTAGAGAAAAATACATTAAAATAGTGGGTGGAAGCAAAAAATGGAGCAAAAAAGGGAGCTAATCACAGGGATTTGTTGTAGTGCCTTGACTATTGAGAGAGATGGCCTCCAAAAAGAGAGAGATGGACTCAGGCATGAGCTTGTTACAAAGAGAAAGCAAAGAGTAGCCATAGAGATTTCAATAGCCTCATCTATTCCTATGGCTTAGTATCAGGTAGAGCAGGAGAAATTACTATAGAGGTGCACATATTATTAGACACTCTATGAGGCCTTCATTCTCAAGGCATAGAGATGGCCTTTTTTTGGAGATTCGAGCACTCAGGAAGGTGCAGAGTTAGGTGATCATTCAGTCAAGTAGCCTGATCAGCCTTTAGTCATGCCTCACCTCTCTCCTCATTAGAGCCAGGAGCAGTCGAGGTCCCCACCTCGAGATGGCCAGCAGGGTTGATTTTACTTGATCATTGTTGATGTTTTATTATATCAGACTTTGTGTAGATACAATTTTTTTGTATATACATTCTTCAACCCGATTGAGGCTTCGTACATATGTATTTTTTTGTATACGATATCACACATGTTACTTGATGATGCATATGCCATTCTCAATTTTGATGATATATGAGATATACCATATTTCAATTTGGCTTTATTATGTGTATTGAGATGATTATGGATGATGATGTGTATATGTTCATGTTTTATACTTTTTTGATGTATGCATATGATGTGGATGGATGGATGATGCATATATCTATGTGATGAATGATGATTTATTATTTATATGATGGATGATTATACATGATGTGTGATGTTTTATCATTTTATTATGATCATGATATGTACTGATGAATTTGTGGATGCAGGATATATGTGGTACTAATGATATTGTGATGCAAGATAAAGATGTTAGTTAGAAGAAATGTTTGATGATTTAGAGATGGATAGAAATTTGATGTTGTTAGTTACTGATGAGTTTGTTTTTTCTTTCATAGAGGCTTTGTATCTTTTATCAAACCTTTTTGATGTAGCAAACAAATATGATGCACCAGGGTATTAATAACCAAGGTGATTTGGTATCCATTGCATAGATTTTGACTCGACACACAAAGAATATTATTTCTCATACAATAGTTGTGGAAACTCTATTAGAGTATATGGTTGAGTTGTGTTTAAAACATTTCAGACCAATTACATAGATATGTATGAAATACATAATATGCACCTGCTAAATGAAATGCCTCAAAACAACTTTCGTACATAAAACAAAGCAAGTATTCGTCATGGTAGTATCACAAAAACATCTAACAATAGAATAAGCAAAAATCGGTAGTTAATGCCCCATTCCTACTTCTCTAAATCCTTATGGACATCCTTGAGAGATCCTAGGAATTTGGTATTAAGATAAATCACAAAGATAAGACTATAAAAATATAAACAATGTTGCAGTATCACTTGTCATAGTTGTTTTGATGTTTCATGATGATTAAATTGATGATGTCTATTGTAGGAACATTGTATCCGTTAAGACTCATGTTTGGGATTGTTGATAATGATTATCAAATATGTATGGTAGTCTATACTTAGGCATTTTTTTAACTTGATTTTGATCTAGTTATTTCGATCTTCACTTTGGAATTTTTGACTTTGATGTTTATTTTGTTTGTTGATTGCATTGTCAAAGGGTAGGGGTGATGATTGTTTATTGTGAATGGAAATTTTATTGCGGATAAGTGTTGATGGAGATAATATTTTTTTATAATTTTTTGGAGATTATTTGATGTTGTTTTCGAGAATTTTAGAAATAAAATAGGGGAACCTAAAGGGATTGACCTAGTGCCTCAAGGGATGATAAGAGATTAGCCTTGCCTATGTGATGAATGCAGAGACATCGTAGTTCGACAATATTGATTAACATTGTTTTTTGGAGTTTTTCTAACTTGTTATGAATGTTTTGGATTTTGATAAAGTATTTGAATGTTTTATTTTTTTGTGGGGGACTAACCTAGGGACTCAGGGGCTCATCAATGATGATGGCCTTTCCTACATTGTACACACAAAGGCTCGTAGTTCGCTTGTTTGATAAGAACATGTTTTTGACTTTTCTATTTTTTGAATGTTTTTGATTTTATTGATTAAGTTTAAAGACCATTACGAACACCTAAGGGGACTGAACTAAGGCCTCGAGGGCTGATAAAAGATAAGCCTTTCCTATGTTATACATGCAAAGACCATGTAGTTCAACTGGTGTTGACTCAAAGCATAACATGTTTTTGGAATTTTTTATGTTTTTGACTTTGTTTTGAATTTCATTTGTTTTCTGGATGTTTTTGAGTTTGATAGTTTTTTATCATGATGGGATTTACAAGGATCCAATCCAGTACCAGTTTCAAGAAGTTGCCCCTAGTTCGAGATAGGATTACTTTCATTAGGGGAGACAGGTTTTTGATGGTGCAAAAAGGTTCAACACTTGATCAGTCATCGAGCCATGGTTGGTTTGCACATTTTATAATGGGATGAAATGGGGTGGATGATTTAGATAGTGTTGATTAGATAAAGATGCAAGTCTTATTCAAATGTAGCGCTTTTTTTCTAGGTTTTCACTACAATACCTATCCTAGAGGCACCACAAAGTGGTTTTCACTTAAAGAATGTTTTATTTCTCTTTACTATTTTTGATGATTTTTTTAATTTTTAATTTTTGCTTTTTTAGATTTTTTGCTAAGATACTCTGATGTGTTCAAGTATAATTTTTTTTAAGATGGTTGTTGTTTAGTGGTTTGGCTAAAGGTTCTCCTTTAGGAGTAGCCAATTGATAAGCTCTAGAACCATAGCTTGTTGTGATGATGAAAGGACCTAACCAATTTGGTTCAACCTTCCCCTTCCCATCCCAATTCAATTGGATCTTTTGATTCTCTTTTAGTACTAGGTCACCAACTTGAAAGCTTCTATTTTTTATCTTTTTTTTGTAGCTTCGTTTGACCCAATTCTGATAAAACTAGAGATGGTTTAACACATTCAAATGCCTTTCATATAGGAGCTCCAAATCATTCAATCTAGACACTCGATATTCCTCATTGTTGGCCATGCCTTTCAGGGATACTCACAGTGAGGAGATTTCAACTTCAATAGGTAAGACTGCTTCAAATCCGTAGACCAAGGAAAAAGGTGTGGGACCTATAGGTGTGCGAATGCTAGTTCGGTAAGCCCATAGGGTTGGGTTCAATTGTAAATGCCAATCATGACCAACATCATTAATAGTCTTTTTTAGTATTTTTAGAATGTTTTTATTGGATGCTTCAGCATGATTGTTTCCTTGGGGATAGTAGGGTGTGGAGAAGCGATGTTGGATAGAAAAATTTGAACAAAGTTCCTTGAAATCTTGGTTTTTGAATGGGGTTTCATTATCCATTATGATAGTTTGGGGAATTCCATATCTAAAAATTAGATAATTCAAGATGAACTTGGATATCTATTTCCCTGTGATGTAGGTTAATGGAATTGCTTCTTTCCACTTTGTGAAGTATTCAGTTGCAGTGATAACGAACTTATGCCCATTAAATGAAGCAGGAGAGATCTTACCTATCAAGTCTAATCCCCACAGTGAAAAAGGCCATGGTGTTGTTATAGGTCTTAGTTCTTGTACCAGTGCGTTGACAAGATAACTATGCTATTGGCATTGATGAGATTTTCTTGAGTACTTAATGCATTCTTGTTCCATTGAGGGCCAATAGTATCCTATTCTCAAAAAATTATGTACTATATTAGGTCCACTAGCGTGAGACCCAAAAATACCTTCATGCACTTCTTGTAAAGAGGTTTTCACTTCTTCCACATTGAGACATCCAATTAATGTTCCATCTAGACTTTGTCTATATAGGGTATCTCCTAAGATAGTGAAACAAGAGGTTCTACGGACAAAGGTTTTCTTTTGGTTCGTCGTAAAGTCAAAAGGTATGATACCATGCTGGATATTGTCAAATGTATCTTGGTACCATGGTGAGTTAGGACCAACAACATCGCAAACCAGTTCTAGTTGTAGGATATTGAATGTTGGGATAAGGAGTTTCTCCACAAGGAATTCATATTTTGGAATATTTTGTGGAATGTCAAGAAGTGAACCTATTGTTGCCATAACGTAGGATACTTTGTTGTTGATCTTGGGAACCTATTCAAAGGTGATAATTAAAATATACTATTGGAAACTATCCACCATTCTTTTATATGGAATTAGCTTTCCATCTTTTGTTTGATATTCATTGTTTACTTTCCTGATGACTAGTTGGGAGTCTCCATAAACATGTAGTTCCTTTATCCTCAATTCTATGGCCATCTTCAAAACTGTGATGAGCGCTTCATGTTCAAAGATGTTATTTGTATATGGAAAAGCAATCATGTAAGCCTTAGGTATACTATCTCCCTGTGGTGTGAGAAATAAGATACCCGCTCCTGAGCCATGTTGAGTGTGGGACTTGTCAAAGTATAAGGTCCAACGACTTGACTATTCTATTATCAGTATGATTTCATCTAGAAATTATATTATTAAAGGCTTGTGGTCATCCATTGGTGCTTCTGCTAATTGATCTATTATGATTTTTCCTTTGATAGCTTTTCTATCAATGTACTCTATGTTAAACTCTCTAAGGATCATTACCCACTTAGCGATCCTCCCTGTTAGAGCTGCTTTTTTCCGATAGATACTTTAGGGGGTCCACCTTCAATATCATCTTTACTTTTATGTTTAAGATGTAGTGTCTTAACTTTTGTGCCACAAAGATAATCGATAGAAATGCTATTTCTATGGGTGAATAGTTCAATTCATATCCCACTAGTGTTTGACTGATATAATAGATTGCTCTTTCCTTGTTATTGCCATCTAGTTGCACTAATAGAGCCCCTAATGTTGCTTATGTTGTAGATACATAGAGGATCATTGCTTTGTCTTGAATTGGAGAAATTAATACTAGTGGAGTGAGTAAGTACTCCATGAACTATTGGAAATCCTAATAATAACTTCCATCCCACTTGAATGTGATGTCCTTGTGTAGCAAATGGGTGAATGGATGACACTTTTCTGCCAACTGTGCAATGAACCGCCCCATGGATTGTAGCTTACCTTGTAGACTTCTTAGCTACTTCAATGTCTTTGGAGGAGGCATTTCTAATATAGCCTTCACCTTGGCAAGATCTACCTCAATGCCTCTTCTTGATATGATGTAACCCAACAGTTTTCCAAAAGTCATACCGAAGACGCATTTCTTTAGGTTAAGACACAAGTTGTATTGTTCTAGCCTGTTAAATACTTTTACTAGGTTGGCCAAGTGATCTTCCCTTTTGATGGATTTTTCTAGTATTTCATACACATAATCCTCCATAGTTGTATGTAGCATATCATGAAAGATGGTGGTCATTGCGTGTTGATAGGTTTCCCCTGCATTCTTTAGACCAAATGACATGACGTTCCAGCAAAAAGTTCCCCATGCAAAAGTGAAAGTCATTTTTTGTTGGTCCTTGGGGGATACTTTGATCTGATTGCATCTAGAGAATCCATCCATCAATGATATCATTTTGTGCCTTGCAGTTAGATCTACAATCATGTTGATGTTGGGTAGAGGGAAATCATCCTTTAGGCAAGCCTTGTTTAGATCCTGGAAGTCTGTGTAGATCCTTATGCCCCAAGTGGGCTTTGATACTGGTAATAAATTAGATACCCATTCAAGATAATCAATGGGCCTAATGAAGACCACATCTAATTGTTTCTAAAGTTCAACTTTTAGCCATAGTGTGATATGTGGATGCATCTTCCATATCTTTTTCTCGATAGGTTTAGCTCTAGGGAATACGACTAGGTGATGTATGACCAATGCTGGATCTAACCTTGAAATGTCTGCATATGTCCATGCAAATTTTATTTTTCTTTCATTGATAAATGTTAAGAAGTTCACCTTTTCTTCAGGATCAAGTGATGTTGCATGGTATGTTATCTTTGGTATTTCTGTTGTGCCAACATTGATAGGTTCAACGTCTTCAACTAGGAGTGTTGATTTCTCTTGATGTTTTACAGTGGGGAGAATGAATCCTCCATCTTTGGGTGCCTTACAAAGGTTTTCACCTTTAGATGTGTCCTTTGTTTTTTTATTTTCTTGATCTGATAAAGCCACATTGTGGTTTTCTTTAGGGGACCCCTTTTTTATTTTTAAATTTTGCAGTTTACTTTTGTGACTAGAAAATGCAATCCCCCCCCCCCGAAAATATGCCCCTTGATCTAGTTCCATTACAAAAGATACTTTTTTATCTCCTTGAGGTATATTGGTTTGAAGTCTCATAAACTCTGCAATAGCCTCATCATTCTGGAATGTGTCCAAAACCGGTGTATGATGTTGTTGGTCCCAATCTATCAACTATAGATAATGCAAGGATATTTTGTCATGAGTATCTACAAAGCTTATGGAAGTTGTAGCTAGGTTAGGGACATTGGTTTTTTTAAAGCTCCATAAGGCATCTAGGTTATATTTGCTTGAGTCACAAGAATCACATTTGTATTCAATGGAATCCATTTTGATATGGTCATCATTAGATGTAGGTTCAACAATGATAGTATTTACGTTGAGGTTTTCAAACATAGTTTGGATATACAGATAGTCTTCTAGACGTTCGTAAGTATCTGATGTCACATTAGTGGTAGAAGTGGCTCCTTCCTCATAAGACGTGCTTTCAATAGTTGGGGTAATCACGTTAGATGAACCATAACCCAATCCAAGATTCTTCGAGCATTTTTCCATAATGATTTGTTCTCTTCTACCTTGTCCATGTAGACCAAGGCCACCTTGTCTAGTGAATCCCATGTTCTTTGCTAGTTGATACCCTTTTCTATTTACATCAATAGGAAGGGGAGGTGGTGGTTGTTCTTGTCCTTCTTCTTTGTAGATCCACAAAGATAGATCCTCTTCAAATACTTCCTCATCTTGCATGTCTCCCCACTTGGTGAAAATAGTGGGTTTGACTACCATTGTGATAGTTTGAACATGTTTGATATCTTTTGGTCCTCCATAAGTTTTAGGTGTTGGGGGAAGCATTCCAATACAAAAATATTGATTGAAGTAGAATTCCCGACAACCTTGTCAAGTACTTGGATCTTGGTATCAGATTTAGGTAGCTCAGTTGAAGATGGTGTAGTAGAGGATAAAGGTAGTGATGTTGGGTCAATGTATGAAAAGGAGTGAAAGGATATATCATTGTTGGGTATTTGCTAAGTCTTTTTATACTTTTCCTCCAATTTAGCACAATAGTTGAAAGGTTTAAGGTTGGCATATATGGTAATTCCCTTATTGTCATGAGGAAACTTTAGGCATTGATGGAATGTAGATGGTACTACTTTTAAAGAATGGATCCATGGTTGACCTAAGAGAAGGTTGTATGGAAGCTCGAGATCTAGCACTTGACATGTAGTTTCTATTATTGTTGGTCCTATTTGAATGGGTAGCCTGATTGCACCTTCTGAATTTCACTCCATATCATCCTAAGCTTTGATGGTGATGCTCTTTTTTTTAATCTATGACATCATTAGAGTATCCCAGTTTCACAAATTTTAAGATACAAGTGTTTAGACCTACACTGTTATCTATGAGTACCCTCTTGAATTTGTGTTTGTGGAAAACTAGTTCTAAATAAAGGGCTTGATTGTGAAAAGACTTTTGTGGAAGGTATTTCTCAAAAAATAGTAAATTGTGGGTGGACGTGATATTTCCAACCATGGCTTGAAACTCATTAGCATCAAGGTTGTTTGGGATTGAAATTTTGACAAGAGCTTTCTCCAATAATTCCTTATGTGCTGGTGACAGTTTTAAGAGCTCAAGGATGGAGATTAGGCTAGGAGTTTTCTTAAGTTGGTCCACAATGCTATAACCACTTGATGGCTTACTTGTGGTCTTTACTTGGTTTGGTGCTCCTTGGATGGTTTCTCTTCCCCTTTAGGTAGTCATATTATATTCAGGATATCTGCCCCATATGGTTAACGTACGAATGGTATGATCATCACAAGAGATATGTCCTAGAACGGTATCCTCACAATAAGAGAAGGTGTACTTATGGTAATATTGTTCTTTTCCTTTTTTGTTTCCTTTAGAATGGTCAGGAATTGGATCCTTGTACATATTTAGGTCTTTATTTTTGGGACGAGTTTTGATTTCCACTTCTCCCTTCTTGATTAAGTCTTGCACAATGTTTTTAAGTCTCATGCGATTATTAGTGATACTTAAGACCCTAAAGTATGAGTGATGTTTGGTGGATGTGTTGGAGATGATGCTAATTTTGGGACTCAAAGTGTACAAAACTTGGATCGATATGTTACTCTATTTTTCTAGATGATATGTTTGAAGATCTACTTGAACTAGCCTTGAGGTGCAATCAAATGTTGATATCTTAGAAATCGAGAGAAAAGGAATAATCCAAGTTGGTGTTTTGATTTTTAATCCTAAAACTAGGTTGATGTGTTTGATTTTGAAAATGGATATGGAATGATGTAGATATGAGGTGTTTTGGAGGTTTGATTGTTTTATTCTGAAAAGATGAAAGATTAAATAGTTTTGGATCAATCTCTGATTTGTACCAGAAAAAAGGGCAATAGCGACAATCTTTAGAATGGTAGCATTTCAAATTTAGGACAACTGCGGTCAAATTTAGAGCAATAGCGATTTCTATTTCAAGTTGTGATTGGTAACAACGAAAGAAATAGTGGTAATTTTGACAGAAGTAGCCCTGTTTAGGTCAATAGCGGTTGAATTTTTAGGATAACTATGGTAGGTTTTATCTAAAGTGGTCTCTGTTGTAATTTTTCTGACTGGTAAATAATGAAAGCAATTACGAAAGATTTGTCAAATGAAGCAATATTTATGTCAACTGTGTCTAAAAAAATAGGTCAACTGCGGTAATGTTAAGATCAATAGAGGCAATGTTAAGTCAATTGTGGTTCTATTTTTCAAAAGTGGTAAAGTTTTGATAGTGACTTTTATAAACTCCAGAGCAATAGCAGAAAGTTTTAGGTCAATTGTAGCAATCTTTAGGTCAAAAGTGTTGAAAATAAAGGTAAATCTATAGCTTAAAACTTGTACAACTATCATATTGTAGATCTAATTAAGTGTTATTTGTCACAATTATTGTGTATGATTAATCTTGTTTAGATCAATTTTACCAATTGTAGAAAGAGATAGAATATTGTAGAAGAATGAGACAAAAGATAGAAGTGACACAACATATACGTGGAGAAACCCTTTCGAGAAACAAATCCACTAGAATCAATAGTGCTTGTATTATTTAACCTTAGAACAAGATTACAATAATACTGTATCAATCCTTGATTGATATACTTCTTTTTCTTCAATAATCCTTCTTCACAACCTGCAATAAACTCTCTTTGAATCTCATTGAACTCACATAGAACTCTCATACACTTGTTGCAATTTATAGAAAATTCTGAGCATGTAAACTCACATAAGAGTTATCAATACAAGTGATAAAATCTCCTCACAAATATCTACCCCCAAATTGTGCAAGTAGAGTTTTACAATGTAACTTGAAGCCAAAACCAAATTCTCCTCAATTTAGGCGTCTCAAACTGAACAATTAATTGAACTCTGGATAAGAAGATACCTTGGAAGCACCCAAGAATGGACCCACTTAACTGAACCTTGTAAATATCTTTTTATGCAAAAGGTGTTAACTAAAAGATTCCAACTTGGGTGACCAAGGTGGGTCCAAGTCAATCTTAGTTAACTGAAACATATCTCTCCACCAATTCATCCAAACAACATGCATGATTGATCATCCCCACTTAACTGAAAGTATCCACCTGTTATCTTTCATGCAACTGATGTCATTACTCATGCAACTCAAGTCAACTAACATGAAACTCAAGTCAACTACATGCAACTCAAGTCAACTAGCATGCAACTCAATTCAACTAGCATGCAACTCAAAATAACTACATGCAATTGAAGATAACTGAACCAAAACTGAACTGAATTGAACTGAACTAAATTTAATTGATACTGAATTGATAGTGCCACTCCACTCTTGTAAATATCAATCCCTATTTTGGAGGAATAAGACATACATTACTGAAGTAATATCAATCCTCCAAATAGTTAACTGAAGCAAGGTGGGTTCCACCTTCCATGTGGGCACCCCATGTGCACCTATTATTTAGGAACTCTTCTTGGATGCCCCCACATGTTCCTATCATTTAGGAATAATTACAAATGCCAATTTACATGTTCATTTTATTCAAATTTAATCTCTTTCTAATCCCAATGCTAGGGAGCACATTCCAAGGACTTAGGAGATACATGAAATATGTTTAGGATTGCAATTAAATGGCATCCTATTTCCAACATTCTCCCACTTGATATTATACATTTCAATTTTTCTAAACAAGGAATCATTATTATAAATCAATTATAGGACTCAAGGCCAATGGCCTTCCTGTACCAAGAGAACTTATTTGCAACATTGATCAAAGTGTCAACTTTCTCAATCAATACCTTTCCCAAGTCTCTGTAGCCAAAATATCATAGGTAGAACTTCATGCTATCAACATAACAACCCGAATCTATAAACAAGTCACTATATATCCACCATCTTGCAAAATAAGACTTCAAGGTAATAACACACATAGACATGTGATAAAAAAACTTTTGAAGTAACTCACTATAGTAAAGTGTAACCAGTCCAAGAGAGGTGCCCCTCTCATACAAAACACATATACCTTCTGGAACTCTCACTGCACAGGTAATGTCAATTCTGAAAACAAGATCTCAACATTAACAAGTCCTCCTATAGCACTTCACATAGAGGATGTGGCTAACTCCTTTATCATAGTGTCAAAGAAGCATACAATGATATGCAAAATACATCTCTCTTAACACAAGAACCTTTAAGAAGAAGACAATATTCCCACAAAGAGAGAACCTGCAAAACAAACCATGTTCTTATACCACACTAACATGTGCCAAACTGTGTAAAGTAAGATCTCCTTCAACACTCCCAAACTGAAAGGATATCAACATCTAACCATTCAACTTATAATGAAACATGGAAAAACTTAGATGTAAACCTCTCATAGAAAGTAGATCAAACTTAGCCAAACATTCCCATAACAAAAGGGAATATTCCCAAAGCCATTAGCTATCTCCCATACCTCTCCTACCCAAATCCTTAGAACTGAATCAAGTTCAAGATTGCGAGGAGAACAATAGAAATACATAAAATCATGCATCTACTTCTCAACAATCCCTCAGAACTCAATTTTCAAGACTAATGCATAAGAGAAGTCAAGATACATATAAATAATGCATCTAATAATCAGGCGGGCAACACCTCTTAGATCATTTACCTATCGAGTAGACCAAGAGTGGGATACAAGATTGTCTAGTGCATACAACACTAAGCAATATAGGCTTTCAATAAAGACAACCTTCTCATCAGGTCTATGATGGACTCACATCCATTTCTAGGTGTAGGCTCCTCAGATTTTACTATTGAATTTTTTTATAAAAAGTAACCATTCCAACACATATCTCTTAACATAAGAAATATCCAGCCTAACCCAAGTCTCTTTAGTATCCATGAGCACCCACCAATCAATCAATTCCAAATTCAAATGCATCCTGCATAATCATGAAGCTCCAAGCAAATGATTAATACTAAAAACCAAAAATATTTACATCCTCTCCAAAGGAAGAACAATAATACCTTTACCATAAAACTCTAAGGGTCCTCCATGAAACAAGATGTTAAAACCTCTTCAAATCACATGATGATAACCATATCCTACCAAAGCTCCCACTAAACTATGATACTAAGCTATACATGGCAACAAGATAAACATCAAATCATCACTGTCAAAAGCTCCCACTGAAACATGTAACCAAGCTATCTATGACATCGTGATAACCATATCCTAAATGAAGATCATTCATGGAATCAACACAACAAAAGAATCCATTGTAAACGACACAACTCCCAAAAGGTCAAGAAAACCATAATCTCTAAACCAAGAAGATAAAACACACTTCTCTTACAAATATGTAAAAAAACAATAGTAAAAGCTCCCACTATAGCCAGAAAACCTTCAAAATTTTAAAACAAAGGTGTCCCAAACCCTAACCAACCATTAGCTCTGATACCAAATGTTAAAAATGAAGGTAAATTTGTAGCTTAAAACTTGTAAAACTATCATATTGTATGATAGATTGTCGTTAGGTCCTACTAATTTAGAATAATTGAATGTCAATTAGTTGATTGGGCAGTGTCCAAGGCAGTTTGCAGAAGGAGAGTATTTGGATAACCCATTTTATATTTTTATGTTTTTCTTTTAAACTATGGAAATCAATTCTAATCTAAGGCCATTACTATTAAACTAGAGAATAATCTTACTCTAAGAAAAACCAGAAATACTAAATTAAAAAGCATAAGACAACTAATTTAGAAAGCATTACGACTAAACTAGAAAGCATGGAAATAAGCAAACTAAATAACTGATATATTACGGAAACGGAAAAGTAAGGGAATAGACAATTAAACATCTTTTAAACTATGAAAGATAACTTATACAAATTAAAAACAATGGTGCTCTGGAACTACAAACTCGACTCTTCGACAACTTAGTTACTTCCCACTGAACAGTAATTTACCTTTAACAAAGAAAATAACTTAACAATAAAATACTTATCTATCTAATCTAACTTCCCTCAAGTGGCCAGCTCGTGGGTTAACACTTCGTCTTTAAATCACATAAGCTATAGGTTCTCAATTCATTACAAAAAATCATCACCATTCGAAATTCAACAGTTTACCAATAGACAGAAATCAGATAACTCATTTCAATAGTGTTTTGAAAAACCATGCGAACAGCATAACGATACTTCCTCTATCTTATTTATCACTTGTGAAATTACATTCTTATAGATAAATTTTTAACTAAATCCTAAATTTAAGATGGCGTGGATAGCCATTGAAAAAGTCTTCCTCAACTTAAAACTAACTTTGATGTGTTTAAAGCTCATAAACATATGGAAGGCTCGAGAAGAGCCATAAAGTTTTAATAACAGAAACTTAAAGAACAGAAACTACATCTTCGGTGCATCATCCAGGCATCTAGGAGTGGGCTCACAGCATTACTCTTGAGGCACGTGCTAGATAAACTTTTGTAATAGCCGTATGATGACCTGTTATTCCCTACAAAAGCACTCAAGTCAACCCATTAAACCCGTTTTGGTAAATTTCCTCAATTGATCAAAAGAAAGAAAGAAAGCATAATTTTCCTTAAAATAAGCAATTACTTCTCCTAAAGTTTAATAAATTGGCACAGGCTTAGGATTGAGTTAGCAAAAGTAAGCTTTCCAGATTTTATTATGATGAGGTTATTTTTACCTCATCATTTCCTCCCCTACCTAATTTATGGTAGGTCCTCCTACTCCATAGTTAAACCCTTGAGTCCTATTCCATTCCTCATAAAGAGTATTGAGATCATGTGTCTCCCTAGCTGATGCATCGAAAGCTTCAGGGTTATGAATGAACCCTCTGTGAAACTTCACACTCTCCCTCCATTCATTAAAAATTTTGTCATTCTGATCTGTGGAAATATTGAAGGCCGGGGGTGGATTGAGTAGCAAGGGAGGTTTGTATTTCATTCCTATCCATTTTTTCCTTAGAGTCTTCAGGATTTTAACTAAGGCATCTGCCCTTCTGAATGACCACCTGATATTTAGAGGGGAAATAACCTCCCTTTTCTTTAAGTAAGTTGGTAGAGGGGTTAATCTTTCTTCACAAGCATGCCATGCTTTTCCTATCAACTTCTATCCATTTGCCATGAAATTATCATAACACAACTTGAGGTTGTTGTCATACCTTTCCTTCATCTTATCATTTATAAGGAGAGACAAAAATGTAGCTTTGAATCCATCAGGCCTTGAACTTGGGGACCTTATTTGGAGACCCATTGTTCTCTCTACCTGTGCAAACTCTTTTGTCTGATCCTACCAATGAATTTGATTCCTCATGGTGGAGAGAAATGCTCTCAGTTCTATCTCTCCAACAAACAAGTGGATAAAGAAATCTGTATGATTTTCTAATAACAAGTCATGCAGAAAGAATTCACAAATTAAATCTTGGTCCAAAAGTTGATTCTACAAATATTTTAACAAACTCTTTATCATTAGGCTCATAGGGCTGATCATTACAGATCCTAAACAATTTCCATCTTAGCCATTGTTCATTCAAAAACATAGAGTAAACTCTTGATGGTCTTCTACAATTTAGTAAACAGTCCACTAGTTGACATGCATCCTGCTTCCCTCTGTAGGCCTTGTGAAATGACTCCTTCAAGAGCACCAGTTCCTTCTTTAGCCTGTAATTTTCAGTTTGGACATTCTTGAGGAAGTAACACTTTTCCATCCATTTCATTAGCAGAGGTGGAATGCGGACCTAGAACCAATCAGTTACAATTGGCTCAGTCTGAATTTATTTGGACTCCATTTGAGGTTTTACATTGCATTCCTTCAAGCCCTGCTCTAGTTCCACTACCCTGCTGATGGAAGTGTTCAACTCTTTAGTTTTTATTTTCTTGTCCTCCTCAAAAGCTGTGAGCATGAGCACAAAATTTTGCTTTATTCTTTCCATCTCTACTTCTTTGTTTGCAATGTCAACACTATACATTTTATGCTTTTGATTATGTTCTTGCATCTGCTCTTGTAACTTATAGATTATTGAGTCCTTTTCCTGCAATTGAAGCTTCAAGCCCTTTATTTCTTGATCTCTTTTATTTATTATTGCAATTTGCACAACCGATTCTTTCTGCAATTCTATAAGTTCGTTACTTTTAGACAATTGTCTTTGTAAATCATCAATTTCTACTTTACACTTTTCCAATTCAGCAATGGCACTACTTGTTTCAACTGTCCCAACAATTTTATTCACAATGGGTGAAAAATTCTTTGGCACACCACCATCCCCCTCAGGTTCTCTTCCCTGAATTTCATCATTGAAGATTTCTTCCACATGTGTAGAGTGGAAAGGAAACTCTTCTCTTGAATCTTGTTTATTTAGGGGTACCTCCTCTTCACTGGCAAGCTCTGAAATTTCTATGGGCTCAGGTGGCCGCTTAGGCTTTTTCTTTTGTGAAATTCCCTCCGTACCCTGTATTGGGGTTTCAAAGAATTCAGAAGCTAATCGCTTACTCCTTCTGAGTGGAGGAAATTCTTGGAAAATGACAGGTGTTCTATTTTCCCCCTTTTTCTTCTTCTTGGGTTTACTTGTGTTAGAATAAATAATATCAACCTGTTCTAGCAGGTCGGGGGTTTTGAATTCATCCCTGAAGAAGGTTGGAAAATCCTCACCAGGAGTGGTGGGATTAAGAGCTTCCAGAGCTAGAGAGCCCTTAGGGTAAATTGCTTCAGATGGAGGAATAACCTGATGGGATGGTTCCCTTGATTCTATGGTTCTTGCTATTACCGGCATCTCCATTTTCTTTAAAAACTTCTCCCATTTCCCCTTCGGTTTCTTATGGAAATGGTACTTGCGAATTAGCTGAATTAACCCATGATGTTTCAAAGGCCCAGTCCCTTTTTTATACCTTTCTATGGAAGTGTTTAAGGAATCATACAAGAATTCAAGCATGCTAACCCTAAGAGCTGGGTCCTTCTTCCCATGACGTAAATGGGTCAACATGCGAAAGGCAGGTCCTACAACTACAACTAGCTGACCCTCACAAGTAAAATACTTTATAATCCATGCAGTTGCAGTGCCCCAGGGTTCTAATATGGAGGTTCTCTGGAACCCTTTATTTTGTCCCCTGGTACTTATTACTAGTATTGGGTGTGGGTCTCCCTCTCTAACAAATAATTCAGATAATTTTTGGTACGTAATTTGAGAGGTTTCCTTTATTTATATGCCTGAATTCTCTAAACTAGATAAGCGAGAAATAATTTTGGAACTTACCTTGAAACACTTCCCATGAAGTACCACCTTGCCATTAGTGTAGTTCTCAACAAAAGATCTTACTAGCTTTTCGCTATAGACCTCAAATTTTTTGATGAAGTTTAACCACCCTGCTTCTTCGAACAACCTGGAGATATTGCTCAATCCCAACAATTTTACTCTTGAATTCGACTCTTCCTTTCTTTTACCACCCCCCATTTCCTTATTTCACACTCTGCAAAAGATTTTTTTTTAAGTTTGGCATAAAGCTTTCATGCAGGTTTTTGAAAATATTGCCTCTGAAATTACTTTTTTTTTTCTCTTATTTGCAGCTTACTCTACAATAATTTCCAATCTGCATGGAGGCATGTGAAAGACTTTTTCGTACAAGTAGTTGATCGCCGAGTGGCACAAATTGCTAAATTGGGAGTGAAGTTCGTGCCAATTAATTATTCTTTATTCGAAAATAACTACCTACTTAAAGCGAAAATTAATACTTACTTGCGTTTTATGATCATTCGAAGATCTTAAACCTTACAGATTTGATAGGATGACGTGAAGGTATTAGCTGAGGTGACAACTGAGTTATTATGATATGGGTGCGAAATTCTATGGGGGGCGGAGCTATCAATGAGGAGTATGGAATTGGGTGGCTTACTTATGATTATAGAAAAAATAGAAAGATAGATGTATGGGATATTATGGCGGAAGAATCATGAAAATTTAAATTTTTTGAAAAAGGTGGCGAAAAACAAGCGAACAAGTTCAGGAGCATTTAATTTTCTAATGTGCTCGAAATGAGTGCATAAGTTCTGGAGCATTGGTGTGAGGTGCGACCAAAACAAAAATGAAATGGAGCTTTCGGAGCATCGTCGAAAGATGCAGCTGGAGCAACAATGGAATGAAAGGTTCCGGAGCATCACTGAAAGATGCAACCAGAGCAAAAATGGAATGAAAGGTTTTGGAGCATCGCTGAAAGATACAGCCGAAGCAGCAACAAAATGAAAGGTTCTGGAGCATTGCTGAAAGATGCAGCTGGAGCAACAATGGAATGAAAGGTTCCAAAGCATCATTGAAAGATGCAGCTGAAGTAGAAATGGAATGAAAGGTTTCAGAGCATCTCTGAAAGATGCAGCCGGAGCAGCAACAAAATGAAAGGTTTTGGAGCATTGCTGAAAGATGCAGCCAGAGCAACAACGGAATGAAAGGTGGAGTGACATGGAAAATAATTTTTGAACTTCATGAGCTTTGAACCTTAGTGCAGAACACCTCTTCGACATGATGAGCTTTATACAAGTTCCAGAGCATCGGGCTTGAAAATGTCAAGTTCTGGAGCATCGGTACCGGCATTATAATGTTCCAGAGCATCTTTGGAGGGTGTGTCGGAAGTTACTTTTCGCTTTTTGAGAAGTCCTACAAAATAAAATAAGAAAAATTAGCTAAGTCCAAAAACGAAAAAAGATTTAATGAAGGAAAATATCTCAGCATACATGTCCGTTTATTGCACATTTTTGAAATATTATCATTTTTTTTTTTTTGAATAGCATAGCATTGTTACCAGATAGACTCTGCCTTAGCAGAGTCAACACATTGGACCTCGCCCTAGATTTCCACCATCCTTGTAAAGTCTTCCCTGTTGACTGGCTTATGGTAGACATGTAAGCGATGACCATTAACCAAAAGAGTTTGCATGTCACCATTGATTGGTTTTAACCGAAAAGTTCTGTTCGAAAAGACTTCATCAATTTCATAAGGTTCCAGCCAGCGAGTCCTGAGCTTCCCCTTATGATCCTTGTATCTTGAATCAAATAACAGGGCCCAGTCCCCATTATGAAACTCCTTTTCCTTAATATGTTTGTCGTTCCACACTTTTCATTGATGTTGAATTAGTTTAGTTTGATGGACGACATCTAAATGAAGCTCATCCAATTCATTTAGTCGTAAAACTCGTTCAACTTGGGCTTGTTTTAAATCCGGACCTAGTTCCATAGCCATTCGTAGAGTCTATAGTTCAAACTCAATGGGAAGAAGAGGCTTCTTCCCAAAAATGAGCTCATAGGGGCTGATTCTAGTTGTAGATTTCCAAGTTGTGTTGTATGCCCATACGGCTTCAGGGAGTTTCCTGGCATAGTCTTTTCTTCCAGAAGAAACTATTTTTGTTAGAATGTTTTCCAGTTCTCTATTATTTACTTCTACCTGGTTGTTCGCTTGAGGGTGGTAAGGGGATGAATTCCTATGGCTTACCTGAAAATGATTGGTAAATGCCAAGAGCACTCAGGACATAAATTGGGGTCCCTGATCAGTTACGATAGTTCGAGGGGCTCTGAATTTAAGGAAGATTTTATTATAAAGGAAGTCTGCAACCTGCTCTTCCCTAGCTATTCTTAAGGCTTGAACTTCAGCCCATTTTTTCAGGTAATCAGTGCAAACCAGTATATACTCTTTCCCTTGAGAGGAAGGATCTATGGGTCCGATAAAATCTAAACCCCATTTCTCGAATGGTTCAAGCACTACCTGTGGGAACAACGACATTTCCAAAGAAGTCGTTGGTCTTCCTACCCTCTGACATTCATCACAATGATGAACATAGTTCTTAATGTCTTTGTGCATTGAGGGCCAATAGTATCCGACGCCTAAGACTTTATGGAAAGTTCTCTTTGCAGAGTAATGTCCTCCTGAAGGGTCATCGTGACAGGCCCTTAGAATGTTGTAGGTTTCGTCCGCTCTTACACATCTCCTCAAGATCATGTCAGGACCACAACGAAATAGAATTTCGTTAATCCACTTGAACGAGGCACTTTCCCTGATTAGATGCTTCTTTTGCTTAGTTGTGAATCCAAGAGATACTTCTGAAGCAGCTAAATAGTTAGCGATATCTATAAACCAAGGTGATTTTACAGAAACTGCAAACAGATTTTCATCTGGGAAATCATCCTGTATAGGATTACTATCATTTTCTTCATGTTTGATTCTTGAAAGAAAATCTGCTACCACATTATATTTCCCTGGTTTATCAAGAATCATGGCATTAAACTCCTGAAGGAGCAATAACCATCTCATAATTTGACCATTAACTACAGGTTTGTTCATTAGGTACTTCATAGTTGAGTGATCTGTATAAACTGTGACCTTATATCCCGTAATATAATGGCAAAATTTCTTAATAGCGTGAACAACAACCAGCAATTCCTTTTTTGTTGTTGTATAATTCCTTTCTGCAGGAGTAAGATTTTTACTAATGAAATATATAGCATACTTTCCCCCATTCTCATCTTCTTGTCCCAGAACTGCACCGATAGCATCGTCAGAAGCATCTGCATAGATATGAAAGGGAATACTCCAGTTTGGCCCTCACAGGACGGGAGCAGAGATAAGCTTTTCCTTGATTGCTTCAAATGATTGATGACACTCAGATGTCCAGACAAACTCCACTTCTTTCTGTAAAAGAGAGAACATAGGAGCTACAATTTTACTAAAGCCTTCTATGAACCTTTTGTAGTAACCAGCATGTCCAAGAAAACTTCTTACATCTGTCTAAGTTTGAGGAATTTTCAACTGTTGGATGACTTCAATTTTCTTAGGGTTGACCTTTATTCCCTCAGAGGAAATATGATGACCCAAGGCTATTCCTTGTTCCACCATTATTAAGCATTTCTCATGGCTAAGGGATAGTATATTTTCCTCACAAACTTGCAGAACTCGATCTAGGTTCTGAAGAGCTTCGTCATATGTTGACCCATAGACTGTAAAATCGTCCATGTAGACCTCGACACAATCATTAACGAGAGTGGAAAATATGGCAAGAATGGCTCTCTGGAAGGTCGTTGGAGTGTTGCACAATCCAAAAGGAAGCACACTATATGCAAATGTGCTCCAAGGACAGGTAAACGTGGTTTTGTCCTGGTCTTCTGGAGCAACCTATATCTGATTATAACCACTAACTCCATCAAGAAAGGAGAAATATTTTCTTCCAGCCAAGTTTTCTAGGACCTGATCAAAAAATGGTAGGGGAAAATAATCCCTATAGGTGGATTTATTGAGTTCTCAATAATCTACACAGATTCTCCACTTCCCATTTTTCTTTGGGACTACCACCATAGGTGATACCCACTTACTATCAAATATTGGATAAATAAATCCAGCACAAATGAGTTTCTCAATCTCAATTTTGACCAAATCCTTTAATGCGGGATTGAGTCTCCTCTATGGCTAATGAACAAGCCTTATACTGATGTCAGTGTAAATGTGATGAGTCCAAACACTTGGGTGAATTCCCCTCATGTCTATATAATCCCAAGCAAAAGCTTTAGACCTTTGTACCAACACATTAAACAACTTATCCTCTTGAGTTTATGTCAACCAACTATTGATATTCAAAGGTTTTCCTGGTAATAGCATTATCGATTTTGTTCCAGGATGAACTGAGGTTACAATATACATAGGTCGCAACAACATGTTAAGAGGACAACTATGAGGTAGCAATTAGTGAAACCTTGTGATATTCTCATAGAAATGACTTGTTCTAGGAATCATATTTGCTAAGGGACAAGGCATTCCCATTGTAGCATAGTTGTGCTCCATCCCATTTATATCAATTGGTTGCCCAAAGATTCTTGGGGCATCCATCACTTCTTCCTCATTCGGGGTTATAGCAAGGCATGCTATTTCATTTACTAACTCTTCCTCCAGTTCTTCTCCGTGTTGTTTAATTACTACCATGGCTA
>CM021102.1:534335801-534352765 GCA_007115665.2 Sequoiadendron giganteum | reverse complement strand
TCCAATTCTAAAAGGTTCTCTCCAACTGTTTGCAAGTTTGCTTGATCTAGTTTTTCAAGATTTTTGTGTCTGAGATATGGCAAGTGATACAACATAACAATAAAAAAATTTGACTCTAAATGTCTATGGCTTAAGCAAGTTTCTTTCCACAAAGCTCAAAGTTTGTGAAAGTCAAGATACTAAAACCATAGTTCCCAATGTTGACTTTGGTCTAAATGTGACTTGAAATGTAAGCCTAAATATTCAGAAACCTTTAGAGATATTTTTTTAAGATATCTTTTAAGGAGTGTAAATATAGGGCTCTTTTCAAAGGTATTCACACTAAGTGCAAAGGGTTTAAAATTTTGATAACCAAGTTCAATGTTTTTTTTGTTGTGTTCTTTTTAAATCAAGTAAAGTGTTTGATGTCCAAAGTAACAAACATTTTTGGCAAGTTCGTAGAAGAATGTTCTTTTAGGTGGGCTTAGCTCATGCCCCAAAGGGATAATTTTACATGTAATTTATGGAGAGTGTTATGTCTCAACCATAAATCAGACTTGGTAAGTAACTTATCAGAAGTAAATTCTGATGCACCACTTTCAAAGAATGTTTTGGAAATAAGGGTGGCCTCTACTACAAAGTTCTTAGTCATTTATCAAGGGATCCAACACTTGGATAATGTCCAACAAGCTACTAAAAGATTTAACCATTCCTACTAGGGGCTCGATATACATGAAGGTACCTCCCTATTCTGAATGAAACTGTTGACCAAGTAATCACAGATTTGGTTTTGGCATTTAGCCAAGACTTAATTTATATAACGGCTTGAGGGAAAAACCGCTTTGAGTCGCCTTGAGTTCTCCAGCACAGGATGAGTCTCAAAGGCAGACCCTCTAAAGGTGATGCTTGAAATAAAACAAATGCAAAACCCAAAGTGATTTTTGTCACCCAAGATCATCAAAATATGTGAGGGGAGAGGATACACACTTGGTTTTCCAAGCATAGAAAACATGACATACAATCCATAGCAATTTGATTTTTAATCCCAAAATTTGAAGTGTGGAGATATCAATTCATTTTTTATGTGCACCAAATTGAAAGCATTTGAGACTTCAGCCAAATATAGCAATGTACAAATCAAAAATGGATTTGTTCAATTTTAAGCACCAATCTTGAGTGTTTCTAATGGCTTCATTTGTCTTAATGTGGTCAACAAAAATAAAAATGTTGGTCAAAACAAAATGTTCAATTTTATAATCACCAAATGAAATGTTGTTTAACTAAGAAATATTTTGAAGATTTTGTTTTAAAAACACCAATTTGAAGTGTGCAAGTTGTTGGTCTATTTTTAAAACACCAATTTGAAAGATTCTTTAAACTCAAAAAGCTTTGAAAGTTCATTGTTAAGAACACCAATTTAAAGTGTGCAAGTTGTGGGTTCAATTTTATAACACCAAATTGAAATATCCTTTAAACTAAGAAAGCTTTGAAAGTTCAATTTTAAGAACACCAATTTGAAGTGTGCAAGTTGTGGGTTCAGTTTTACAACACCAAATCAAAAGATTCTTTAAACTAAGAAATCTTGTTAAAAAACTAAAATAGACTTTGACCATTCACCATCTCTACAATCAAACCGTTAGTCATTCTTGATGTAAAATGTGCCATATTCCTGCAAAAATTGCATCAATAGCATTAGAAACTTCCTAACACAACAAACAAACAAATGTTAACATTAGAAATTAGAAAAATTGCTTGCAGATTTAAATAAGAAAGAAACAAAGCAATATCATTAATGTTTTGAGCAGTAGCAGTCTTTCTATCTTTAGTAATAATAGCACTAATTTTAGGCGATAGCAATCCAAAAAAGTTCATCCATGGACCTGTCTAGTGCAATAGCGGCCCTATCAAAATCAAATGTGTTAGAAACTTGCAAGATAATAGTGGTTGAAACAGTCAATATCGCTCCTCCTTAGTGCAATAGAAATTGAAAAAAGTTCAACTGCGACAAGAACATGAAAGAAACTACACAAAAAATATTTGGAGCTTCTGTGCGAAAATTTTCAATAGTGTTTTAGAAAAAGGCGTTAGCATTCTAGAACCTACAACTACTCAAATAAACTCAAACAAATGTTAATGTCAAGGCTGGGCATGCCAAATGTCATAACCAAAAAGAAACTATTTACCTCTCTGATCAGGCACTACAAGACCCAAGATCAAACCACATAGGACCAAAGATACATGATTTGCACTATCAACAAACAGAGACAAGTCTAACTCTAAATCTACTACCCAAAGGCGTCTAACGTTGAGAACTCATTGTATAGCATGGGTACCCTGTCTAACATCATAAGTAACGATATCCCCATGAATAGGAATATGGAGAATCCTCCAGACATCCTCCAATGTGATGGTGGCCTTGTCGGTTAATAAATGAAAAGATGAGGACTTAGAGTGCCATCTCTCCACAAGGGTGGTCATCATGGCCCTATGGCACCAAATCTGCGTTATGAAGCATATGTGTCGTAGACCCACAAAATCTAAGGAATCCTACTCCAACTTGAAGAAACCAATAATCATTTCAAACAACTAACATGAGCGTCAATCTCTAGAGTAAAGCGGTTTGAGAACTGATTGTAAACATTCAACCCACGACGAGTGTCTCGAGGGCTAATCAGATATTGGCCTTGCCTACATGATGAATTCCCTATGGAATTGAATCTATGGAATGTAGCATATGTTTCATAGGCCTAAAACATCTAGGACATCTCGCTCCAACTTGACGAAATCAATAATCAGGTTAAACAATTGACGCGACTGTTTCTCTCTAGAGGAAAGCGGTTTGAGAACCGCTTGCAAACATTCAACCCGTGACGTTAAGAATTTGCTACAAAACACATCACAAACCTAAGATTGTAAAAAAAATTGGCTAAAACTTTCAAAATTAATAATAGCGGTTACTTTTTTGACAATAGCGGTCAAAAAATGCAAAAGCGGACTTGTTTTTGTCAATAGCGGTCATTTTGAGCAATAACGTTCCAAATGACAAAAAGTGACAAACTTATTCAATAGCGTAAAAAATCAACAAAAGTGGTCATTTCATATGAAGAAAGACAATAGCAAACATTTTAAGAAAAAGTACTCATCAAAAGTGAACACCTTAAGCAATAGCGAGCATAAAACACAAATTCAGCCAAGAAAAGCGAAAGCGGTAGAGACAAAAACAACACTAATGGTAGGAACGATGCAAAAGCGTTAATTTTACAATATTACCGCTATTGCTAAAAAAAAATTCTAGCATTAATTACTCAAAAATGACAAGACAAAAACAAGAAAGGAGAAGGTACATAGCGCAATACCTACACCAATGGGCCTCCCAAACTCACATATCGCCTCTGCACGATGTGGGGCACTTGCAATCCTCGACATCGCAAATCGATAATAACCAAAATGAGATCTCTAGAGACAAGAATTTACTAAGGGGTAAGAGTCAAAATGAGGTAAAATGAACCCTAATTTTTTACCTAGGAAACTCTCCTAGGTTGAAATTACGAGCTCCCAAGAACATCTGAACTATAAATGAAGGCCCTATGGCCTAATTTTTCTTCTTCTATGCATTTGAACTATAATGAAACCTTGTCATGAGCTTGACCATAAAATAACTTTTTCTAGCCAACCTCTTGAGGGGGTAGCCCAACATCCTACTATATTTTCGTTGATCGTCGGGGCACAATGGGGCATATAATTTTTTTCAAATCTTGATCTTAACATCAAATTATTTGAAATAAAGCAACCAATACTTTATCTCAAAGAGGGGGAAAATGTAGACATGTAAAAATGACCTAACACATATCACACATCCTAAATGACATTTTTTCATCATCAACATCATTATCGTTAAATATCACTACATTTCACATCATTACATCAAAAACCCTAATTTCCTCTATTAATTGAAATCTTTAAATTATTTAATTAATTTACTATTTCATCATTTATCTAACTTTATTCCTCCTAATTAATTAAATAACATCAATTATTTAATTATGTCACTAATTTACCCTATTCTCCTAAATCAATTAAATTATTATTATTTAATAGTTTAACTAAATCACTTTCCCCTTTCTAAACCTAAATAATTAAATTAATTATTCAACATCATTCAAAAATAGTCAACAAAAGAAATATAACTCTATTTGTTAAAGTCAAACATGACTTGCATGTTCAACTCAAAAAATTTAATTAATTAATTATCCTCACCCCTTTTGTGATTGAGAAAATCACAACCATCGATTTCTCACACCGATTGGCTAACTAACCCATCTATTTCTTCAATCCCACTAACCTCTCAATCTATTTCCTTAATTCCACTAAATACTCAACTTTATTTCATCAATCACACTGATTATGCAATCTAAAACCACTGATTCTTCCAATCTAATTCTTCTCAACGGTTTTGAACCATTGATCAGGATCTTTTACTATGCAATCTTGATTGCTCATCTCAAAACGTAAAATCTATAAAATAACCTTCTACCCTCACACAAATCATCTAGAATTTGCATGGTGAAGTATTGCACAATTACCTCTTGAGCACGTTATGAGTTATCATCACGTTCTAGTTCGACATTACACACATGTTGAAGCTTTTGCAATGCATAATGGAGGGTTTGTATTGATTGCAACAATCCAACATTCAACATTGATACAAATACACTTTGCCATGAGATGGGTAACTTTATAATTTCTTGAATTCATTGTTTGTTCTTCGTTTGCTAACAATTGTTTCATTGAATTCATTAGTTTTATATTGTTCATTTCATGAGTAATGGGTTTAGGGATTCTTAAACCTTGTTTGAATTAGATTAATTCATTCATTTTTTGTATGCTTTGTTCCCCCCCTTACGACATAAATCTAAGAAAATATTATATTAATTGTTACTTTCTTACGAGAGACCATCATTATTGATTATGAAGGAAATCGTCTTGTTTTCTCATGACACCAATCAATAATAAGGTGATATCGACCCAACTTGATTTATCGATCAACAACATTCTTAGTGCTTGTTCTTTGCAATTAATGACTTTATTAAGGTTTGATGGCAATGAAACTTGACCATTGCTTGTTCATGTCCTCATGCCGATTACCCAATTATATTTTTTTCATATGCCTGACACGGCTATCTGCAATCTAAAGACCCGATAGTATTTAAATTGTAGGTAATATTCATATCATTATTGCCATAGAATATAATGAATTTCAATCATTGTGATTCCTTTTATTATTTCAACTTGGACCTTCACTACCACTCTATATC
This sequence comes from Sequoiadendron giganteum, assembly GCA_007115665.2. NCBI lineage: Eukaryota > Viridiplantae > Streptophyta > Pinopsida > Cupressales > Cupressaceae > Sequoiadendron > Sequoiadendron giganteum. The sequence goes on along the minus strand of CM021102.1, from coordinate 534,347,471 downwards.
TTCGTCGATGGATATCGAGGATCTGAACCAAACAGAAGTGTGACATGCATTAGCATTTCACTTCTTAACTACCCTATGTGCTAAACCCTAAACCATGAATAATTAAGATAGAGAGGGGAGAGATAGATAGAGAGGTGAGATAGAGAGGTAGGGAGGGAGAAAGGGAGAGAGAGTGGTGGAGGGAGGTAGAGGTAGATAGAGAGTGAGGAAGGCAAGAAGAGGTATCAAGAGGGGAAAGATAGAGAAGTGAAAGAGAGGAAAGGGAGAGAGAGGTAGGGAGGGAGGGAAGGAGGGAGGAGTAGAGAGGGAAGGAAGGAGGGAAGGATAGATAAAGAGGGATGATAGAGAGATATAGGTGCCACCCTCAACCCTCTATCATCAATCATAAACCCTAAAACCTAGGCCCCAAACCTTAAGCCCTAAAATCTAAAGACTATATGTTAAACAAGGAGAGAGGGAATCAAAGGGAGAGAGAGGAATATAGGGAGAGAGGGAGTGATTGAAGAAGGGAGAGAGAGGGTGGGGAAGAGAGGGAGAGAGATAGAGAAGATGGGGAGAGGAAGGGAGGGAGGGAGAGGTAACAAGGGGAGAGAGAGGTGTGTGTTAGAGATATATATAGAAAATGAAGGAGGAAGACAGAAAGAGAGGGAGAGAGAGCAAGGGAGGGAGGGAGAGGTAGTGAGGGGAGTGAGAGATGTGTGAGAGAGAATAAGATAGGGAGAGAGAGAGAGAGAGGTGAGATGGAGAGAAATATAGAGGGAAGGAGGGAGGGAGAGATAGAGAGATAGGCATAAAGAGAGATGGAGATCTAAAGAGGGACAAAGAGAGAGGGAGAGAAAGAGAGGTAGAAATATAGGTCTAGAGCTCAAGAGAGGGAGAGAGGGAAGGAGGGAGAGGGTAGGGAGTGGGAGAGAGAAGGTGAGGGAGAGAGAAGAATATTTTCCTTCACAATAATGTGATAAGTGTTATAATACGCTAGCATTATAAGTCACTCACTTTATAGGAACCTAAGGCACACAATAACACAAGCACATTATACGTTATAGCACTTTCGTGTTATTGTTTACCTTGGGAATTTCCAACCCTTAGGGTTGGATTTTCCTTGGGCATCCAACCCAAATGGCTATACTGACATTCCAACATCTAAAGAAGTGTTTTTTCAAATTGTAAAAAAATTGACACAATCTCAAGCATGCTCTCCATCAAGTTTGTACGTGTTTCAATGCCAAGTCAAAAAATGACAGTAATGTTGATCACTCTTTTATTTTTCTAACCATGTAAACTTTTTGAATATGTTTAAGGTTTAAATATTCAATTTCTTTTTCTAGTGTCTCCATTTTTTTGTCAAAAACCTACATATGGTATTTTTAGCTTCATTTTTTAGCCATTCATCGAAATTTCAAATAAATTACATTTTTATAAACTAGACTCTATTTTATACATAGAAAAAAAATTCAATTAGTTTCTTATAAAATTTGGGGGGAGCACAGTCAATTTTTTATTTTTCAAGATGTGTCCACTTTGAAAATTAGTAAAAAATCATATATTCTTTAAAAAATTAACAAAAAAATTGGGCATAAACTACATGGTGCTAGCTAATTTCTCATCAAATTGATTTTTTAAATACTAAAAAAGGTTAACATCTTAGGGGTAGCACACTAGACACTATGTTATAATTTTTTGATAGAAACAAGAGCACTTTGTGTGCTCCCTCCTTTTGATAGATTCAAATAATTACAACTCTTATTCTTGTTGTGTCTTCAAATTTTGAGCGTAACTATCTTCAATTTCTCATCCAAGATTAGTCTTTTTTTTTATTTTAAAAAATAGCCACTTAAGATCCCTTTTTGATCCCTCATTTCCATGCACTTACCCTAATATTTCCTTTAATTTTTTAAAAAAAAATTAACTTATTAATTTTTCTTTTCCTATCTTTATTTCTTCTAAAGATAAATAAAATAAATATTTAATTTATTTATTAATTATATCTTCACCTCATGCACTTGGAATTAAATAAATTTATTTATTAATTCTATTTATATTCTTCTATCTCCTAATTTAGTGAACTGACTGAAAAACATCTTATCACGCTCACTCACTCCCACTTCACTCATCCATGCAACCGCTCATTTGATCCATGCAACCAATTAACTCATCATTCTAGCCCCTCATATTAACACATGTCACTTGCACGTTCATCATGTGATCTCTCTCTCTCTCAATCTCATCCATTGATCTTTCAAAGCATCCTACATAGTTGATTAGATATCAAGTGAAAGCTATAAGTACACCATCATTTAGCCATTCAAATCCTCCATGAATTTTAAGATATCAAGCCATCTTTGCATCTATTTTTCAAATCAAGGTTATGCTAAGTTAAGAGAACTCCACATACTAGTATTTACAACATTATCAATTACAATGGAGTAAGGTTAGGCATGTTTGCGGAGGTAACATTAATTCTATTCGATTTACTTTATTGTTTGTGCACACACTCTCATTGATGTAGTCATTTATTTTTGAATTGGGTTTCATTAATATTCTCATTTTTCGATTTGATAATTTGATAGGCTCACACACACAATCATTCCCCACCTTGAATTTTACACTTCTTGTCCTAGGTAATTCCTATGACTCATGGGTTCAGCCTCTTGCTACACAAAATTGATTCCTGAAAATCTTAAAAAACCCAACTTTTTTATTGGGAATTTGTAAATGTTTGCACAATTTATTTCTACATAATGATATTTAAAAACATTCAACATGCAATTAATTCATAGAGAGAGTTCAAAAACATAAATGTGAATCATCCCAAGAACATATTGGTTAGGAGCACTAAAAGACACCACAATTTATATGAAAATCATCTATGTTTACAACTATAAGTCAATCAAGTCAAAAAGGGATTGACCTAGGAAAACAAGAACTTCGTGATTTAGCATCCTCTGATCAAAATTCGTGGCTCCTCTTTTATTAGTTTTTTCTCCAACCCCGGCCGCTAACTCATGAACAGAGGGCAAGCAAAAATAAAAAAATCAACACAACCAGGTTTGTGATTACAGCAGTCGCTGCGGTGACATTCAAAGTCAATCCTTGGGACGGATTGATTCCTTGAACATTTCCCACAAGTAATCATGATAAATCTTTATTACACGCAGAGTAGAAGATTAAAGGACAAATCCAAATGGGGAGGAAAGATTTTAATTCACTAGAGAGCACTGCCGCCGGATCTCTCCTGCACTGCCAGTCAGAACACCAATCTGTCCCATCTTTTCCATAGATTTTGCAAACTCAGTGAAAAACTCATTCTTGGATTTCAGAAGGTTTTCAATATATGATTTGGAAGCAGAGTCTGTAATCAATGCAGCGTCTGACTGAAAAAGCCCTCTTCTTTGCTTCACCCCTTGGTAGTAACTGAGGTCAAATGTTCGGAAGCTCCCTGGATCCATTTCAACTATGGTTGTATTGTCAGTAATGGTCTTGCACTTGTTCTTCTTTAGGTTGGCCACGTAGTTCTCGTCCATGGAAGGGTCACTGTCTCCTATGCCAGTGAAATTGTAAAGGCGGTTACTGAAAGAAACTGTGCCACAGTGGGCAATTCCAACAGTATGTGCACCTGTGCATAAAAATAAGTCATCAGTAAGAATTCACATAATTATTCTTGTTTATTATGGTCCGATTTAAACAGGCACATTTTAAGTTTTGACTTATTTAGGTGGTTCATATCTCTTTTTCAATAAGATCTATTAGTGACTTATGAATTACACTCTTTATTTTAGTAGGACCCATCTATTAATGTGATTTAAGATAAGTCACCTAAACAAATCAAAATTTAGAGTGTATTGTTTAAACTGAATTTTATTGTCAAGAATTGTATATCATTGACAGTCTATTACTTAAATGAATATGGTGAGAAATAACTTTGTTCACCTGATAGAATAACGAGGTCCTTGTTGTTGAGGCCTTTGCTGGCAAAGGAAGCACTCAGCTGTGAGAAGTTGAATGTAGGACGCGGAATATTTGCCAAGGCTTCAGAAGAATTAGATATGAGTCCATCTCTACGTCCGGTTGGAACATTCCAATGTGGTCCTCCATGCTATAATACACACAACTTTGTACTGTAAGATTAAGATTAAACAAATTTGTCTGTTTATCTCAAAACTCTATGATGTCTATTTTAATTATTTCTATCTAGTTAAACTAAACATTAGTCAAATTTGAAATTATTTGAAAAATATTAAAAATTATTTTAAGTTCTTCTTTTTTATATTTATATTAATACTTTTTAAATTAACCGATTTGAATATTTTTAATAAAAATAATATTGTCCAGTAGTAAAAAGAAAAGCTTAAAAATAAAATAAATTCACAATTCTAGAACTGTCAAAGCTTTCCCATCACCAAAGAGAAAAGATCATAGTTCTAAACAACTTAAAAAGACGTTGGTATCCTGTCCTTTCAAGCTGATGCTGACATATGTCATCTAGATCCTACAAATTAGTTTAATAATTTAAAGAAGATTAGTATTTTATAAAATCCCATCTCAATTGCAGTAGATTTTTTTTAGAATTTAAAGAGACCAACGTTTGTAAGAAAATTTAAAAGATACAGTCCTCAATCAATGCAGATTTATGTGCATTAAGATAAACTAGAAGATGACAAACAAATGCAAGGAAGATATTCTCACCGCAACCAAATGGGCATCTCGTGCAATCAATGCCAGAATGTCTGCACATGAAACCACTCCAGGGCACCGCTTCTCTACTGCAGCCTTGGCTTTGTCTATCAGGCTGAATCCCCTCAACGTCTGATTCGGTATTGCATCCCTTTCAGCAGTACCATTAGTGGAATTCAATAGCACTGAGCCATCACAGCCCTGTTGTATAATAAACAAGAGTTTATTCATTTCACTTTCCATAAGTAATGAACAATGAATTACAGACATAATATTTTAAGAACATGTCTTTGGTTTTGGTTGTGCAATGTTTTTTCACATCAAAGTTTTGGAATATGTTGTTCATTATCAAGAAAAAGAAAATGATAGATCATAGAATGTGATCTAAAATATTGATATGAATTCACAGCAACATTTCAGAATATATTATATGATCCATCACCAAGAAGAAGATAATTATAGATCACAGAGTATGATATTTCAAAATGTTGGTATGAATTCACATCAACGTTTCAGATTACACTATATGATATATTTTCAAGAAGAAGATAATAATAAATCACAGAGTACGATCCAAAACGGTGGTATGAAATCAAATCAACATTTCAGATCACACTATGTGATCCATCATCAAAAAGATGATAACAATAGATCATGAAATGTGATCTAAAATATTGATATAAAAAAACACATAATTTAAACCAAAAAAGTGCTCTTACAAAAAAAAGAATTGTTATATATACTAACCCGAACAAAGCAATCATGAAAATGCATCCTGATAAGAGCAGAAGCCAGTTCTGGAACCAAGGATATATGGTTTTTGGCAACATCTAGTACAATCTCTTCAGCTTTTGGGCACGTTGTGCTGTAGAAGCCCAACTTCAGAACTTGTCCAGCACTTGGGCCCAAAATGCATATGATAGCAACTAAACAAACCATCACACAATTCTTGGTCTCCATGTTAAATAATTCCCACAGACTAAGATTGCAGTAGTGAAGCTCCTTAGGATCACACTATTCTTGGGATGGGTAATGCTAATTAGTGAAGCTCCTTATTTATAAGAAAACAGCCAATCTCTAGAGCATAAAGGGGGCCTATAGCCAGCGATTCATGGCCCAGAAGAACAGCCAGAAGATCTACCGACTTTGTCCTCCAAAAATATGGAATGATACTGATGTTACTGTAGTAACTCTGGTCCTGCAAATACATGTGGAATAATTGAAATAAGACAATGCAATTCAAGCATGAATAACTAATTACTTGCCAGCCTAATGATTGTTCTCTCTCACCTAATATACATGTGGTTTCCCCACTTGCCAAATCAAAGGTAGCTCTTCAATGTACAATATTAGTTAGTTTGCATCATCTCAAATCAAAGATAGCTCTGAATGAGCTATCACTAAAAAGGCAACTTTTTGTAATAGATTCTTTTAGTTCTCTTCACGTCAAGACACTCTTTTCTTTTGTTTCTCCTGCCATCGTGTGTTGTCTCTGAGCATTCTTTTAATTACTGGTCAGCAAAGCACATGGAAGAAACATAAATCGTGGCTCTAAAATAATCTAGTTTGCCTGGACATAATTAGTGATCACAAACTTGAGAAGTAAAGTTCAAACTAAATTTCTTTGGATCTCCTCCCACCATGTTCAGTTGCTAAACTATTCTGTCTTTTTCAATGTCTGCAATACCAACTTGGATGGGTATAGGTAGGAGACCTTATTAACCAATACCTTGAATTTAGACAACCATACAATCAATGTATTTACTTCAGAAATCATTAAAAAAATAAGAGTTGAGTATGATAAATTAATTGAAATAAATTGATTAAGATAAAAATTAGTGACGTGTTGAAAGTACGTTTGAGAAGGATTACGTGTTGAAGTACAAGAGAGAGTTATTCGTTATTTTGATCATAACTTTTTAATTGTAGCTTAAATTTACTTAAAATTGTTCACATTAAAATATAATGAAGAAATCCAAATTGAGTCATTCTTCAAATATTAGAGAGGGAAATAATCATTGGTTATTCTATCTTAAATAGAACAATTTTGTTGTGTTACATTGATTCAATATTAATAGAGAAAATAAAAAGAGGTAGTAGACATTGATATAGACATAATAGTCAATCATTGAACTTGAAATTATTATTATTAATAGAAATATGAACATGTGTTGCCCTATTTTAATTAGATCCTCTAACAAAATCATATATAAGTATATCTTAGATAGAACATTTTTTTGTGCTACATTGATTCAATTGTAATCAAGGAGAAATAATAGAGGCATTATACATTCATATATACATAATAGTCGATAGCTTAACTTGAAATTATTATTAATAGATATAGGAATGTGTTGTCCTATTTTGATTATATGTTCTCCATGATCTTTGATTATGTGATGATAAAGATGAACTGCAATGATTTCTTTATAAACACAACCTATGTGCATAACTCAAGGCCTTTTACGACTTGGGGCCACTAAACATAAACATGTGAGTGAATTGATTAAAACTAGAAGGGACCCATTAAGTGAAGAGCATAAAACTTAATATCTCATTCAATGATCAATATCCATCTTTATATAGGCGTGGAACCAAAGGAAAGAGTGGTTGAATCAATTGAAAATAATTAAGCTATATAATAACAATCACCATCATTAACATTGCAATAAAAAATTTATGCTAGCATTCCCCCCCTTATTACATTGTTCTTACAAATGTACCCTCAAAACAATTCAAATTTCACCTTTCCAAGAGACTTGGTGAGTATATCAACTATGAATTAGAGAATATGTTTGGTAGTACTGGAGTTGATGTGGTGATGCAGGACTTGTTCTCGAGCGTAATGACATTCAACCTCTATATGCTTTGTTATTTCATGAAACATTGCATTCTTCACAAGCTTCAATACCCTCTGAGTTTCGTAATAAATAATGGGTGGCTTTTCTCCAAGTATGTCCATGTTACCCAAAATGTGACATAACCAAGTGGATTTGCACACAGCTCCTAGTACGACACAATATTTATCCTTTGTAGATGAGAGCAACAACAATTTGCTTCTTACTAATCCATGAAATATGTCTAGATCCGAGATGAAAAACATATCTAAAAGTCAAGACTTCCTATCATCAATAGATCCAACATAGTCTGAGTTGACATATCCTTACAAGAATAAATGAGAGTTCTTATATTCTAGACCATAATCAAGTGTACCTCAAACATATCTCAAAACATGCTTAGCTACAATCCAATGACATTGCTTCAGCTCCTACATAAATTTGGAAAGATAGCTAACAACAAAGCATAAATCTAATCTAGTCTAAGTCAAGTAAATGAGACTCCCAACAAGCTACCAATAGAGAGTTGCATCTACTTGAGGTGAATCTTAAAAATTGAGACAGTTCCAAACCTTTCTCCATTGGAATAAACACGTGTTTATAATTAGACATTCTAAACTTCTCCAAGATTTTCTTGGCATATTTCATCTATGAGATAAAAATCTAATGCTTCTTTTGTCATATCTCTAAGCCAAGATAGTAGTGAAGTAGCCACAAGTTTTCCATATCAAAGTATTTTCAGATCATCCTTTACATCATCAATGAGATTTTCTAGGCTTCTTGTGATCACAAGATCATTCACATACAAGACACGAATGAAAGTCTTTGTGTTACCTTCTTAATATACAAATTTGGATTTGAGGGGCTATGAGTGAAACCATGCTGCAAGAGGTGACCATCTATTTTTGTGTGTCATGCCCTAGGGGCTTACTTAAGCCCATAAAGTGACTTAATGAGATGGCATACATCTTGAGGATTATGTTAATCAATGAATCCTTTTGGTTGGGTCATGTATACTTCTTCTAGACCATCATTTAGGAAAGCACTCTTGATGTCCATCTGATGAAGATTCCATCCTTTCTATGATGCCAATGCACAAACAAATTTGATTATTTTTAGCTTTTAGTGGGTGCAAAGGTTTCCTCATAATCAATGAACTCCTATTGAGCATATCTCTTTGCAACAACTCATAATTTATATTTTTCGATGGCTCCATCTACCTTGTATTTTGTTTTGAAAACCCATTTGTAGCCTATGGATTTCTTTCTTGTAGGTAGATCAAAAAGTGCCCATGTCTGATTTTTTATCAAATAATCATACTCAACATCCATGGTATTCTTCCATTGTGGCTGACTTAGGGCCTCTCAAAATATATCAAGTTTAGTGCTATCAACAACTGAACTCATCAATGTAAGATTCACCTCACTTCTTGCCTATCTTCCTGTTCTAGAAGATATTCTATATGGGAGTCCTTGATGGTTCCACAAACCAATTTTGGACACTGATGTTTAGATATTGATGTGAATAATAATTTTCTAAATGACCAAGATCAACAAACAACTCTCCTTGCAGTTCATCTTTCTAATAGGATTCTTCATTCTCATCATCTGGCTATGAGAGAAGTTTATGAGAGGTGGTTGAGTATTCCTTATGTGTCAAGAATTCAAATGATGACTCATCATATACCACATCTTGACACATAATTTTTTTGTCTCAAGATCTATGAGATGATAAGCTTTGAAGTAGTCTTATACCCCAAAAATATGCACTAGAGTGTTGTGGGATCAATCTATTTCCTCCTATTAGTTGGGACATGCATATATGTTCTCCAACCAAATACTCTAAGATGAGATATGGCTTATAACTACTCCATACCTCTTCTAATGTCTTGTCTTTCAATATCTTTGTAGGATCCCTATTGAGAAGATATACAACTATCTAGACTACCTCTGCCCAAAATCGATCCTCCAACTAAGTTGAGGAGAGCATGCACCAAGTCATCCCCATGATAGTTTGATTGTGATGCTTTGCAACACCATTTTGTTGGGGTGTATAGGGGGAAGTCAAGTGTTTCTTGATGTAATGATGCTTCAAGAATTCCAAGAACTCATTTGATGTGAATTCCCCTTGATCTGAGCAGAGGAGAAGAGACTTGCCTATCTCCTGTACAACTCACTGGGAGAAGTCTTGAAAGAGGGAAAAGGCTTCACTCTTCTTCATGAGAAAGTACACCTAGGTCTTACGAGAGAAATCATCCATAAAAAATTGAAAGTACCTGCATCATTGAAAGGAAACAAGCAAGGGTACACACAAATCAGCATGCACAAACTCAAGTCAGTCCTTAGCATGGAAGGTACTAGACTCGAACAGATCTCCCGATGTTGTTTCCTATAAGACATCTAATACATATAGGAAAAGAATGTGAAATATGAGGAAACTTCCTCTTACCATCTCCTTAGAGGTGAGATGAGAGAGGGAGCTAACTGAAATGTTATCATATTGATAATGCTAGAGAATAGTTGATTCAACTATAGAGAAAAATAAAGAAACTATAAAGGATGAAACTATACATGTATAGTGCAAATAAATTATCCTTCATAAAAATATCTAGAGCAATTATCATACCTTCTCTAGAAATAAAATAGTACATTTGATGTCTTTCTTGACTTGAAACTCCACCTTAAGCTTGTGATTCAAAATTTGGTTGATAGAGAAGAGAATTGTTGTCATACCTAGAACATAGCGAACCTTAGTGAAGGTACAAATTCTCATCCCAAGAGGAATGGTGACATTATGTTGGTTAACAGTTTTTTCACCTAACTCTATATTCTATCGCCCACAGAGATGAAAAATGTAACAACAATTGAACCGATATAATGAGATTTCAAATTGATTCTCTACTTATTTTATAAGGTGGCAACTACCTTCTAAGATATTCAATGAATAGAAATTCATACTGTTTTTAACCAGAAAGCAAAGAAAGGTGTTGCTTTTCACCAGAAAGCTTTGAAAAGAATAGCAATATCTAAATATAAACCAAAAGTGCAAAGACTTTAACCATTTCTAGAACTAATAAAATTATTCAAGTGAACTCAAATTGTTGCTATAAACATTCATTCAAAGATAAACATTCAATAGCAACACAATCTATCAAACGTTCATAACATCAACATAGATAATCATTGGAAATATATCCAGGATAAACAAAATAAATTCATACACCACAACTCAAAGATTATGCTTGCATTAACTTCACCATGTGAGTTTTCTATATTGAAAGATAACTGCAAAAGAAAACTTCAAAACATAAAGAGTTTGTTCTAATGAGGAAAATCAAAGTTTTGCCCAAAAGATCCTAACTAAATTGACTAATTCCATATTTAAAGCATAAAACAATTGTCTTTGGTAATGGTTTCTTGAGAACAACCATACCCCATAATAAAAATAGTTTTTAACTTAAAAGAGCCAAAATTAAAAGAAGTATCATGAAAAGCTAAAAAATAAATATGCATCATTTCTTTCCACTTCATCGCCTTCATCTTTCGGAACTTCAACTGCTCCAACAACCTTTCTTGTATTTTCATCCTGGACCTGTAATCACGATATCTGGTGACAATTGAAAATATATCTTTGCTCCCGAGCATTGTAGTAATCTGTAATCTAGTTCTCCATTTGGCCAAAGCAATATCAAATTCAACCAATGCTTCAGATCTCCTATTCTCTTCATATTTATAGGAATTTAGATGAATTTGTAATCTCCTGAGCTTTGAGAAGGATTCCCACGTCACTATGGTAGGGTAAGATATTTCCTTATTAAATATCTCCCTAAATTTAAGAGAAACCTCCTTCATATCTAGAATCCTTTCATCAAACTCATCAGTAATTTCCACATCCAGATTATGACAACTATCTCTAATATCCACCAACATTTCAAAGTACTGCTCAAGTGACTTATTAATTTCTCTCACCAGATTATCATACATATTTAGTTTCCATTCCAATGAATCAGACCAGGAAGAATCCAACTCTTTGGGATCACTCACAATTTTCTCACCAATTAATGTTGCTTGATCCATAGAAATTAATTCTTTCACTTCCTGAGAGAGGACATAGAGGCTAGTTTGATCCTTCCTAACTTGTTGAAGTTCTACCACCAATT
>CM021102.1:534305008-534333535 GCA_007115665.2 Sequoiadendron giganteum | reverse complement strand
CTGAGGACTACCATCTTCCAATAGGGTTTGTGAAATCTCCTCCATTTTCATCCTCAACCCGAGTTGCAAAGGGAAAAAATATGGAGTTTTTTTGTGTCAAAGGGTGGGAAAAGGGGGGTTCGAGTGAACCTAAGGGGTTCGAGCGAACCCCCTTTCCAGAATGGGAAAATGCAGGTTCCCACATTTAAGGGGTTCGCTCAAAACTAGAGTTTGTTCGAACCCCCCAAAATATTTTTTTTTGAATGGGGTCATTTTTTGGAAGTTTTCCTTCCTCACTCCAATTGTAAACCACTTTTGTGGGTTCACGTAGATAGGAAAATTTATCAAATTGAACATAAAAACTCCCAAACTTTGACACAAGAGAAGCTGATTTATGAGAGAAACACATTTTTGGGTTTCCATCTAGCTTCCTCACAACCTCCATTTAAAAGGCATCATTAACATGACATAAATCCCTCATTCCAAATTGTTTAGTGAACTGCAAATAGATTTTATACACAGGCATGTCTAGATTTGGGGGCCCTCACAGTTCCAACCCAGGCCAGAAAGACCTTTGACTAGCTACAACATATATCAAGAAGGAACACATATGAAAAGTAGCAGTCTTGTGGAAATTAATTAATTTCTCATTCAAATGGAAGCAAATAATTTCAGCCCAATTAATCAAAATATTCTCATCATAGATTTTCAAAATAAATCGACAAATCCAATCCTCAAATAATTCAATTTGTGCGCTTCCAACTACATGATGCAACAAAGCAATAGCATCTGGGTGATCCCACAATAGTGGTTTACAATATTTGGCCAAACTGGACACTGAAATTATTATTTTTAACTAAATCTTCACATTTGGGCACCTATAGCGGCTTAGCCGTGAAGAATTTGAAGATGATGCAAACTAGAGTCTCATCACATTTTGTCTGTAGATTCTAATTTTATTTTTTCAAAATTTTTGGAATAAGATTGCACTTCTTTTTCCATCTCCCACGAAAACAGGTTTTTTTCAGAAAACAACATTTTTAAAAAGTGACGCTCACCGTATACAACATAACATTTTTTGTATGAAGGATAAAATTATAATTTTTTTGAATTTAGATTTGTAACTATGATATCTAGCACTTTCATTTGGTCTCATAGTTTTTATTGAATATTTTTTCCTTAATAGAGTTTCAAAGTCAAACCAATTGCAATTCAGACATAGGCAGACTGTATACAACATAACTTTTTATGTATATATCGAAATTCAATTTTATTTTTTTAATGGATCAAGGACATGAATACCTAGCACAAAAATATTTTTTTTAAAATTATTTTGATAATTTTCTATTTTTCCACATGTGCAAAATGGAGAGCTTGATTTTCGATGAAAAACCTATGTTTAATAAAACTAAAAAAACACATACATAATAAAACCAAAAAATATTAAAATTATATTCATGGGATAGCTCATTTCGAGGAATACCATAATCATTTGAAATAAATTTTAAATGAATTCATTTGATCCCCCAAAAGGTAAATCAAATGTGATTTTTTATCAGCATTTTGATAGGTGTAAAGGAGACTCATTTAGAGGTATGGTTTAAAACTAGCGAGGTTCTATCCAAGGTGGTTTGATCAAACCCTCTTCAATTGGAATCCTTAAAATGGAACTTTTAAAGGCTTAAATCATTATATTTTCTAAAAATATGTGATTTCAGCAAAAATCAGTTCCTCTCAGAAATTGTAAACCAGCTTTGTGGGATCACCCATCTGTAATTTCCTCTTTGAAATGCATTATTTTAAGTTTGGTCGACAGTTGTGACTTACCTTTATTTTTTGACTTCAACCAGGTGTTGGCCATGGAATTTTTACACCAGTATTCATTCATTCTAAAGAAATCCCTAGCCACGGCCATAGACAAGTCTTCCATAGGTTCCCTTTCTGGAATCTTTAGTGTGCGAGAAATGGCTTCAGGAGAAATCTTTGCAATTATGGTTTCGTCCATAGCTTTAATCTCTCATATTTCTGAAATGTATCTTCTCGCACATGCACCTATTATGTCCACACTAAGTACAACTTTTGGAAATCCTCCGACATGAGCTAGCTCACTTTCCAATAGCTTTACATCCACCTCAAACCTTTCGCTACCCTCTAGACGTTCCCATAATTCTTCCAACTTAAAAGGTTTGAGCTCAGTATCCCTTACACAAAGCCAACGGTTTCCAATTCTAGACTGCATGAGATCTCAACGCAGAAAGAAGCACACATATACTAGGAGAAGTAGCTGTAGAAGAAAGAAATGCAACTGAAAAACTTAGAGAAAATTTTGCCACCTCAAGTTATGTCATAGATAAGACATGCGTTTGGTGCTACATTAATATGGTACTTTATTTTAATCTTTGGAAAAATAAACCCAAATATTTGTGCATATTTTGAAGACTCTTGACAAGACATCTCCAGTTTTTACCGTACACATATTTAAATGAGTTGGTGGCACTTCGAAAGAAGCGAAAAAACAATATATTGACGGTCATGGAATATTGAAACTTTAAAACCAGAGTCAAAAGTTGAGAGATTACAAAACTTCCAACTTCCCAACTACACAAGACAAACAACCCTATCAACACACTTGATGCTAGGAAAGGGACCAAGTCGGGCTATCGAGTGGTTAGAAAACTTACAAAACCCATGACAAGGTTAGGAAACAATAGACGCTAGTGACTTAGGTTACAAAACTTAGAGGGACCACGACAAGGGGTTAGGAATTTGAAGATTTCCATGACAAAGACACAAGACAATAGACCCAAATGGGATGAAGAACTTAATACCCCAGAAAATGAAATTTTAAAATAGCATAGTAAAATGATACCTAAGGGTAACATTGGCTCTGAATGGGGACAAGGACTAACATGACATAGAGATTCCAGAAAACCATGGCATGAAGCCTTGTTCATTGGGAAAATAGAGCAAAACTAGACAAACCAAAACCAAACAAAACAAATAGGAAACTATGTATAAGGACGAACAAACATACCCAATAACTCAAGAATTTTTAGATCTTTCCCATTGTAGGCAAGAGGTAGAATAGTGCCATCAGGCTAAGTCAATCAAAAAGCATGATCACCAATTATTTGCTTGATCTGGAAAGGTCATCTCCAAAGGGAATCAAATTTCTTGTGTGCTCCTTTTGGCTCCCTCCTTCTATCCCAGAGGAGAACTGAATCACCGACTGCAAAATATCTTTGCCTAGCCCTTTTATCAAAAACTTTCTTTACAATCTATTGATTCTTGGTAATCTTATCCACAACTAGCTCTCTTTTCTCCTCCAACTTGTTCAGGTACATAAAATTCATTTTCCACTGAAGTCTGAAATTGACCATCTTCTACGGCTTTCTACAAATTAAGTGTTGAAATCTCCAAGGGTGTTGGTAAGGTTCTATCCATGCCATATACTAACTGGAAAGGATATATCCCAATAGCTCTTTTGCAAGTCACTATGTCAGCCCATAGAGCGTCATATTTTATTACTAGATTTGGCTTGCCCATTTCCTTGCAGATAGTAATTAGATGAATGAGCAAGGATGATACCATAATCATAACAAAAAATACTAATCTCAGTAGATGAAAATGAGCTAGCATTATTAGTGACAATTTTCTTGGGTACCCTAAACACCACCAAAATATTTTCTTTCAAAAAATCACATACAACTTTTGTAGTAGTATGTTTCATTGGAATCGCTTTGATCCATTTGATAAAATAGTCTATAGCAATCAAGATATGTGTATGTCCTGCACTAGATCTTGGATTAATTGGACCAATGAAGTCTAGGCCCCACTACCAAAAAGGCTCATCTATCACCACATGCTTCAAAGGTAAAGCAACAAGTTGTGGTCTACCAGTGAATCTCAAACACTTCTCACATTTTGATACCCATTCATAAGCATCTTTAAACATACCTGGCCAATAAAATCTATGACACAAAATCTTAAAATTTGTTACATAAGTTGATTAATGTCCACCACGCGCTTCACTATAAGACTTCTAGCAACCTCTTATGTTGTTCTTTGTCAACACACCTCAAGAAGGTCCCATCTACACCTTTCTTATACAAATTTCCTTCCCAAAGAACATATTTATTAGCTTTAAGTTTTAAATTCCTCTTTTCCTTGGATGATAAATGAGATGGGAACTCACAATAAGGCAGGAAATAAGAAACATCGAAAAACCATTCATTAGTTGTACTTGTAAAAAACACCAATGGAAACTCCTTCTCTTTCAACAGATTTACTTTCAACAATCATTTTAGCCAAACCCTTTCCTCTAACCAGGTTAGTGGGTTTAATATCTAGATCATATTCTTGCACCTTGGCTGTCTAGGACCCTCTCTTATTGCATCTGATGTCTTGTTGAGTGAGTATACTTTTCACAGCAGTTTCAAGGACAAAAATAGTTGTATGGGAATGAAGAATATAGAACCTAAAACTCTTAAGTGTCTTCACAATAGCATATGCATGTTTATCAAGTGGAGTGTACTTAAGTTCATACTTCTTCAGAGGAGTTCTCATAAAAGAGATAGGAGCTTCAATAACTCATTCATTTTTTTGCAATAAGATGGTCGACAGAGTATTGTTGGAGGCGTAGCTATATATGATGAAATCCTTAGTGAAGTTAGAATGAACCAAGGTGGGAGTGTTTGCAATTACAGTTTTAATATCTTCAAAATATTGCTTCCCTTCACCACTCCATTTAAACACAGGATGATTCTTCATCATATCAGAAATAGGCTTTATTAGCTCAGCAAAATCAGGCACAAACCTCCTTAGTAAATTCACCTAACCGAAGAAAGACCTGGTACCATCGTTGTTGGCAGGTAATCTCAATTGCATAATTACCTTTAATCCCATCTTTTGAAACGATATGACCTAAGAGTTTTCCTTTTGTAACAACAAAAATCAATTTCTTAGGGTTCAAGGAAATGCCCTCCTATCTGCATTGTTGTAGTATCGCCTCTAAATCATGCAAGTGATTAGCTCCCTTCTTAGAGAACACTGTTAGATCATCCAAATAAATCACAATGATTTTGTTCCTTAAATCCCCAAATGATAAATCCATTTCTCTTTGAAATGTCTCTCCTACATTTATAAGGCCAAAGGGCATTCTATTGTATGCAAAAACACCAATAGGAGTAGTGAAAGCAGTTGTATGTTGATCCTCTGGAGCAACTTTTATTTGATTATAACCAGAAAAACCACCAAGCATAGACATCATTTCAGAATCAACAACCACCTGCAAGATATGATCCATCATAGTAAATGGGTAATTATCTTTTAAAGATGCTTGATTCAAATTCCTGAAATCAACACATATCCTTATCTCTCCATTTTTCTTCCTCATAGTAACTATATTGGCTACCCATGTGGAATGATGGATAGGGTAAATAATCTTTGCCTTCAACATCTTTTCAATTTCACTGAAAATAGCTTCTGCAACTTTAGGATTATAAGTTTGTTGATTTTTCCTATAAGGTGTAGAGTCAGGCTTCAATGGTATCTTATGTTGCAATTCTCCATTTCTGAACTTCTTTAAATCAGCATAACACCACACAAAAACATCTCTATATTTAATTAGCAAAGAGATCAACCTATCCTTCTCTTGAGTAGAACATTTACCAATGCATACAATCTTGGGTTCATTGTTAGTACCAATATTAACCTTATCAAATTCAACAAATGATTCAATTGAAACTTCACTTTTGATTCAAATATTGGTCATGTCTATTGAAAATATCTTCAAGAGAGACTAAACCTTTAGGAATTTTATTCCCTTTCAATTGAATAATCTCAGGTTCTCTTCCATCTGAAGCACCACTTTCTCCTTCTAGGACCTCATTGTTTTTATCATTACTACCTTCGAAGAAAATATTAGCAAAAGATTCATCTTTCTCCAAAAATGCAATGATTTATCGATCATTATTAAATACTTTCCAATTATTTACATTGTCAAGGACACTGGGTTGATACACAATCTCAATTTGAAATGATTTATCCTTAAGATTAGGGTGTGTCAAGATTAATGACGTTGAGAGTGCTAGAGAGTCAGCCCTAGTATTCTGATCTCTAGGAATTGATTCTATAGAAAAGGCATCAAAATCTTCTATACAATCCCAAACTTTGTTCCCATAGTGCCTAAGCCGACTATTTTTCATAGTGTAAACCTTCCTAACCTGTTTCACCACTAATTCAATGTCTCCCACATCTCTCAATTGCTTAATACCTTTTTATTTAGCCACACTTAGACCAACAAATAGGGCCTCATACTCAACTGTGTTATTAGTATTAGCAAATTCCAGCTTAAAAGCAAATGAAAATTTATAGCCATCTGGTGAGATCAAAACTACCCCTACACCTGATCCAACATTAGCATAGCTTCCATCAAACTCAAGTGTCCATAACTCATCAATTAAATTTGGTTTGATAAGGTTCGAGTCTCCATCTTTGTCAGAAACACACATGTAAGTGTTTGGCCCTATTTCAACAAACAAAATATCTGCTCTCGGATCACTAGACTTTAGAACAGTAAGCTTGGCCTTAGTTTCATGGTTTAGAAACACTTCCTTCCCTTCCAACAGTATCAGGACACGAGACCAATCCATTTTTATTTCTCCACCCAAATCTTTACAAAATCTTTTGCTCAAGAGCATTACATAACTAGCTGGGATATCAACAACTAGTATGGTTTATTTCAATCTTTTCTTAGGGAAAGCAGCTAAGGCTACCTAAGCATCTTTGATCTGACCTATGATAGGAACAAGAGAACCATCCATTGAATAAAATTTTCCTTGAGAAGATGTAAAGTACAAACCTAAGGAATTGGTTATTTGGGTCGGCATCACATTCTTTGAGGCTCCAGAATCAATAATGCAATTACTCAACCTGAAATCAACGATATACAATGACACATAGAAAGGCTTTGGTTTTGCAAAGGGATTTGGTTGGATTGATTTTTTCCCAATAGAATTAATGTAGACTTGATCTTCCACGGGGACTTCATGCTCTGGGGACACTTGGGCATTGCATTGAGAGGGTAAAGGCTCTTGCTTAATGTATTTGAATAGTCTATCTAACTCTGTAGGATTAAGTCTTAGATATTAGGCTTGGGAAATCTGGACTTCGGTATTTTTACATGATTCAACTATATCAAATGGACCATTGATAGGGGAATCAAAGGAATGTGTAGGGGTTACCTCAATTGTTGTATTTTTGGACGCATTCTGCTCCAATTTCTTTTGTTTTATCAATAAGAACTTAGGAGTTGATGATGAACCACATGCCTCCCCTCTTGCATGTTGAGCCCTCGTAAAGATGACACAATTTGGGTCGTACACTCTTACATATACATCTTCTTTGGCTTCAGAATCTGGTAAAAACTCAAAGAAATTTATGCCAAAGTCTTGAGATGGACCAGGCTCCTCCACATATGGTTCTTGTGCACCTTCATTGGTTGACATCATTTGCATGAATCAGATCATTTCTGGACAACTTGTCCCATCATGATTTGAATTCAAGTGGAAATTACAATGGTTATTCTTTCTTGAAGAAGGGACAAATTCAATTGCCAACCTTTAAGCTAGGGCACCCAAAGATAATGTTTTGTTGGGAGCTCCTTGATAATTATAATCTCTCCTAGGGACATCTTGATGAGATGTCTGCAAAGGACCCTTTGGCATCTACCTCTTAAGAGTAATTATATCATTGGCCAATCTTTGTATAACAAGATCAGTGGAATTTGTGGGCAAAAACTTACTAGTCTGCAATTCTTTCTTCCATTTTCCCGCAACAATAAAATCATCTTCTATGGATATAGCCAATTGCTGAGCAGATTCCACATTAGTAGCTCCTTCTCTTTTGATAGTGAAGCTTACATTTGGTGGAAGAGTGTTGTTAAACATAGCCTTTAACAACTGATTTCCTGGCCTCATGTTTGTAGAAATTCTATTGAATAATTTGTTGAATTTGGCTACAAATTCTCTCATTGACTCATGAATCTCCTTCTTCATAGATCCTAACTAGGCAACTAGGACCTGATCATTTTCAATAGTCTTGAATCTATCTTCAAATATTGTTCTAAAAGTAGCCCAATTATTGATAGTACCATTCAAAAGGGAATAAAACCAATCAGCAACAACATTCGTTAGAGATTCTACAAAAAGCCTCATGGAAACATATTCATGTTGTATGGCCATAATAGAAGAAGTGAAAAATAAATCTTGCATGTGTTCCTCAGGAGAAACCTTCCCGTCTCCACTGAATTTCAGTATAATTTTTCCTGCACCCTTTAAAAAATCATGCAATTGAGCTCCAGCTCCAAAAGTGAGGGGACCTATTACATCTCCCCAAGGGACTGGTAAAGGTTGAGCCATTACAACAAGGTTAGGAATATGAAAAATTATTTGCAATGGAAGAATTGTGCTAGGTAAGAGGAGAACTTGACAGGATGTACTAGAAACTCCGACGGGAGTAGGACTGGGTGTGGGAGAGGGTGCTCTACTGGTAGATTTGGATTTAACCTTTTGGTTAGGCAAAAGACTTGAGAAACTGACTACTTCTAGTAACTCAAAATCTTCATCAGTGATCCCTTTCTTTTTATCTCCCCTCATGTACCTTTTAGACACCAGAATTGAACAAAAGAAATAAATTACAAAGTCGCCAACTTCCACTCACTAATGGTTTTGTGGAATATTTTGTCTATTGTTCAACTGATTCCTAGGCTGATTATTTGGAACTGGCACTGCAGGAACTCTGACCCTTTTGGCCACAAGTGCAATATTTTCTACAAAGAATTTCTTGAGCGTTCTCAAAACACAAAGTGTTCTCTCTTATAATCTCACCAAGTTATTCTTCTTCTTCTAACACTTCATTAACTTGATGATACTGAAGGTTGGTTCTTCTTTACTACCAAGCAAGTAATCGAAGACCAGTAACTATATCCTCTTAATCCCAAACTAACTAGTCTACGTTGGGTTGGAGAATAGGACCGTTAGGCCTTTAACGAACCATTACTAACAATCATAAAGCAACTCATAATGCAAAATATTTCTTAGTTCTTCCCCAGCGGAGTCACCAAAAATCTCTTGGTTAATAGGTTTGTCACCTAACTCTATATTCTATCACCCACAGAGCTGAAAAATGTAACAACAGTGGAACCGTTATAATGAGATTTCATATCAATTATCTACTTATTTTACAAGGTGGAAACTACCTTCTAAGATATTTAATGAATAGAAATTCAGGTTGCTTTTAACCAGAAAGCAAAGAAAGGTGTTGCTTTTAACCAGAAAGCTTTGGAAGGCATAGAAATATCCAAATATAAACCAAAAGTGCAAATACTTTAACCATTTCCAGAACTAATAAAATTATTCAATTGAACTCAATCTATTTCTATAAACATTCATTCAAAGATAAACATTCAATAACAACACAATATGTCAAACGTTCATAAAATCAACATAGATAATCATTGGCAATATATCCAGGATAAACAAAATAAATCCATACACCACAACTCAAAGATTATGGTTGCATGAACTTCACCAAATGAGTTTTCTATATTGAAAGATATCTGCAAAAGAAAAATTCAAAACAAAAAGAGTTTGTTCTAATGACGAAAATCAAAGTTTTACCCAAAAGATCCTAACTGCATCGGCTAAGCCCATATTTAAAGCATAAACCAATTGTCTTCAATAACGGTTTCTTGAGAAAAACTGTACCCCATAATAAAAAATAGTTTTTAACTTAAAAGAGCCAAAATTAAAAGAAGTATCATAAAAAGCTAAAAATAACTATGCATCATTTCGTTCCACTTCATCACCTTCATCTTCCAGAACTTCAACTGCTTCTTGCTCCAGCAACCTTTCTTATATTTTCATCCTAGACCTGTAATCACGATATATGGTGACAATTGAAAATATATCTTTGCTCTCTAGCATTGTACTAATTTGTAATTTGGTTCCCCATTTGGCCAAAGCAATATCAGATTCGACCAATGCTTTAGATCTCCTATTCTCTTCAGATTTATAAGAATTTAGATGAATCTGTAATCTCCCGAGATTTGAGAAGGATTCCTACATCACTATGGTAGGGCCAGGTATTTCCTTATTGAATATCTCCCTAAATTTCAGAGAAACCTCCTTCATATCTAGAATCCTTTCATCAAACTCATCAGTAATTTCCACATCCACATTATGACAACTATCTCGAATCTCCACCAACATTTCAAAGTACTGCTCAAGTGCCTTATTAATTTCTCTCACCAGATTATCATACATATTTAGTTTCCATTCAAATGAATCAGACCAGGAAGAATCCAACTCTTTGGGATCACTCATAATTTGCTCACCAATTAATGTTGCCCAATCCATAGAAATTAATTCTTTCACTTCCTGAGAGAGGAGATAGAGGTTGGTTTGATCCTTTCTGACTTGTTGAAGTTATACAACCAATTCCTTCGTCGTATTAGCAAACCAAGTGTAAAAGAGAATGAATTTATTGATAAAGAAGATAGCTTCCTAAGACATATTATCAATTAACTCACTAGCTGCTCTAGAGTAACTCATATTCTTTTTAATTTGGTGAATGGAAAGCATATCAATACCCTCTTCCTGATAACTTGAGGCTCCATTGGGTTTCATAGGAGTAACCATGGAAGAGATAAAGTTACCCAAAGCAAGGACTTGAGATTGTAGCTTCACCCTCTCTTTTCTCTCTTCTTTTAATCTTTTAATCAAATCATTAATTGAATAGTTAGCATGATATACATCACCTTCAAGTGTCGGAGGCCCCATATCAACATGTGTAATCTTGTAGTGTGCCTCTGTTATTTCATTATCACCTAATTCCTTCACAAGGTTGGCAATTTCTATCACTTGATTTCGAGAAGTAGTATCTGTCAACATCCTTGACATCCTTTGAGCTTTCTTAGGTTTTGAAGAACCCTGAGCAACTTTGCAATTGTATCTACTTCAAATGTCATTGTAGGAGTGTACTTTCTCTTCTTCAACCATTTTGGGGAGCCTGCTACTAAACCAAAATCTTTGTTTCCACTAGTAGTTTCATGAGGGTTACCAAGAGTAATTGGTGAATTATCAATCGAAGAAGTGGGTATCTCACACAAAGGAGGAAAGATATCTTCAACAATCTGTTGGAAAATAGCTTCAGAATCTACAAGCACAGATTTCACTTGACTAGCCTTCTTCTTAGGGGTTGGAGAGGGCATATTGTCTTGTTCACAGACTGACTTCAACTTAGTTGTTTCTTCTGGCTTCTCACCATCACCTCCTGACTATGAATTTGCACTAGAAGATCTAGTAGCCGATCTCCCCAATGATATACTCACACCGGATGTTGGTGTAGAACCTTGTTTATTCTTCTGCGACGACCTAGGCTCCTAAGTAGAGCCAGCAACCTGCCACCATTTTCCATCCAACCAATCCTAAGTATGTTTAAGCATTGGAGCAACACATACTGTCATATCAAAAACCTCATTCTTATTCCAATCAACCTTTGGGTGAGACTTATTGGGCAATTTTTCATATTCGAGATCCATGATCACCGAATCCTCGGTCACATCTTTAGGAATTTGAAATGAAAGACCAAAGACCTGTATTTGTTTTAGGGTTAGTCTCATTTAATCCCTTTTCAAGACTTCATTCTCATTGATACAATCTTCCCAGAAGTCCTCAATTAATGGGAGGTGCTGATATGAATTCCCTCCATACAAATTTTGTTTCACGAAACCATTACTATCAAATTTGGCTCTCATTGATAGATACTAGAGATTATATTCTTTCAGGACTTCATCGGCTCCCCTAGCCATCTGATTAGTTTTGCACACAAAAGAAGGAGTCGTCAATGGGAAAGCATATCCCTTTTTCCCCATGCTTACATACTTAATATTAACTATGGCCATTTGCTAACAAACTTCCAGGAACACCAATAAATCTTCAAGATACTTGGGCAATTTCAATGGGGCTTTCTCAAAACCTCCAATTCTCAGATAGGAAAATTTATCAAATTGAACATAAAAACTCCCAAACGTTGACACAAGAAAAATTGATTCAAGAGAGAAACACATTTATGGGTTTCCATCCAACTTCCTCACAGCCCCCATTGAAAAGGCATCATTAACACGACAAAAATCCCTCATTCCAAATTGTTTAGTGAACTCCGGATAGAGTTTATATACAAGAATGTCTAGAGTTGGAGGCCCTCGCGGTTCCAACCTAGGCTAGAAATACCTCTGACTAGCTACAACATATATCAGGCAAGAACACATACAAAAAGTAGCAGTCTTGTGGAAATGAATTAATTGCTCATTCAAATGGAAGCAAATAATTTCAGCCCAATTAATAAAAATATTCTCATCACAAATTGTCAAGATAAATCGACACATCCAATCCTCAAATGATTCAATTTGTGTGCTTCCAACTATACGATGCAACAAAGCAATACCATCTGCAATTTCCAGTTTGAAATGCATTCTTTTAAGTTTGGTCAGTATTTGTGACTTACCTTTCTTTTCTAACTTCAACCAGGTTTTGGCCATGGAATTTCTACACCAGTCTTCATTCATTCTGAAGAAATCCTCAGCCACAGCCATAGACATGTCTTGCATAGGTTCCCTTTCTGAAATCTTCACCACGTGGGAAACAACTTCAAAAGAAATATTTGCAATTATGGTATCGTCCACGGCTTTAATCTCTCATGTTTTCGGAATGTATCTTCTTGCACATGCACCTATTAGGTCCACACTAAGCACAACTTCTGGAAATCCCTTGGCATGAGCTAGCCCACTTTCCAACAACTTTACATCCACCTCAGACCTTTTGTTACTCTCTAGACGTGCCCATAATTCTTCACACTTAAAAGGTCTAAGCTTAGTATCCCTTACATCGAGCCAACAGTTTCCAATTCCGGATTGTATGAGCTCTCAGGGCAGAAAGAAGCACGCATATACCAGGAGAAGTAGTTGCAGAAGAAAGAAATACAGCTGAAAAAATTAGAGAAAATTACACCACCTCAAGTTATGTCATAGATAAGACGTGTGTTTGGTGCTACATTAATATGGTACTTTATTTTAATCCTTGGAAAAAGAAACCCAAAGATTTGTGCACATTTTGAAGACTCTTGACGAGACATCTCTAGTTTGTACCATACACATCTTTAAATGAATTGGTGGCGCTTTGAAAGAAGTGAAAAATAATATATCGCCCAGTTGTGGAATATTGAAACTTTAGAACAAGAGTCGGAAGTTGCAAGGTTACAAAAACTTCCAACTTTCTTACTACACAAGACAAACAACCCTATCAACACACTTGACGCTAGGAAAGGGACCAAGTTGGGCTATCGAGTGGTTAGAAAACTTACGAACCTTGCGACAAGGTTAGGAAATAATAGACGCCAACGACTTAGGTTACAAAACTTAGAGGGACCGTGACAAGAGGTTAGGAATTTGAAGAATTCCGTGACAAAGGCACAAGACAATAGACCCGGACGTGATGAAGGACTTAATACCCTAGAAAACAAAATTTTAAAATAGCATAGTAAAATGATACCTAAGCATAACACATTACTAATTCCTTCTACAACATACTCCTTATTGTCTACAATTTGAACCCAATCTCTAATGGGTCGGTCAATCAATGTATCAAAGAGCTCTTTATTTCATGTCATGTGATAACTGATGCCAGAGTTAATTAACCAAACATCTCTCAAGGGCTGAGAGGTTTGGAAAACAAGAACATTTTGATTAATAACATAATTGACTATATCAAGTATGTCCTCATCAGGTGCATCATCTTTTTGGGCTGAAATATATCCTTTGTGCTTCCTTTGGTGAGGATGTCATTTGAATTGAAAATCACCTCCACTAGATCTATGCCTTCTTAACTAGAATTTTCTTAAGTCAAGCCATTGTACCAACAATGATCAGTGTCATGTATGTGGATACTATAGATGTAACACCATCAATTTTCCTTTTGAGGCTTCTATTTCTTTTGTGGTTGTACCTTTTGAAACTTCTAACCACGTTGTTGTTATGAGATCAATTCTTTGTATTCAAACTCATCCTACACTGACTAAATGATTTCTTTTTGCTAGAGAAAATTCACCAGTTCTTCAAATGACACCTTTTGCTTTGTTATGTTTAACATCATGAACAAATTTCAAAACTGGGAAGGAAGATCTCTTAGAGTGATTGCCTAGGATGAGTAGTTTTTCCTCCACTTTCTCTCCAAGTGCAACAATCTTTTCTCGTAGTTTTGGCACTTGACATAAGAATTCATCTACTTTCTCCTTAGCTTTCATATTGAGTGTATGAAGCTTGGATTAAAGATGGAGGATATTGGTCTAGTTCTTTGCCTCGTAGATGATGGATAGAGTGTCCCAAGTCTTCTTTGATGTTGTTGCATCTTGAACATGTGGTTGAACCTCATCAGAGATGTTGAAATTGATCAACATCAAGGCTTTTGCATTGACTTTTTCAAACTTCTTCTGCTAATTTGCATTAGTTGGACATTACACAACATGAGTAATGATTGCCCATAGTTCTTCAAAGTGGAGAATTGTGCACATCTTCATCTTCCATGCAACATAGTTAGGCCCCTTGAGGAGTTGAGCATATAAGAGAAGCAACTTTGGTGTAGACTTGATGAAACCACAAAACAAAACAAAAAAAAGTATTCCTCAAAAATAAATTTTATTATTTAGGTTGACATACATGTCCTTTTAAGGATGAAGAGAGGCTTGGAGATGAGCTCAATATGCTCATGTAGTGAGATGGGGACACTTGTGTGGATTTTCTACCTTGTATTCATAATCTCTAACATAGCCTTCCTCGAGCTTGTCACAAATTCTCCTTGCTTGGCATCACACTTCAAATAGAAAATACTCTAGTATCCTTTGCTTAAGCAACTCGCCCAATTGTGGATTGCCGATGTTTTAGAGAGCATCTAGAAGAGAAAAGTAGAAATTGATGCTCTCTAGGGCTTCATCTTGACCTCTCAGTTGTTTCTCATCTTCATGATTGCTCACAACACTATTGACATCGACTAGGACAATCAACATTTACCGAAGACTGCAATTCTGCCTCTTATTCACAAGATTCTTGACACCTTGTCAAAACCTTAAAATACCTTTATCTTGTATAACACACCTAATCTACAACAATGACATGTGCAATGCCCATTATTTATCTTCACGTCTTCTTTTTACCTCAGATTAGAAAAATACAATAACAAATGAATGCAACTTACTACATACCTCAAAGATGGTAAACCCCTAAACAATGGGTCTTTCTAATACTTTATGGTTGTTAGCCCACGACTTTCTCCGCGTTGGGTTGATATTTATTTATGTGATGACGGAGGCTTCTTAAATTATTTGGCTGATTTCTTGTCAGTTGCATGCTATGTGGGGACATCATGCAGTAATAGATCTCTCTATTCCTGGGTTGGTTGGCGGAAGCTAATGACACTCGAGGAATTCATAACCATTACCTCGTTCCTTGGATTTTTTGCAAAATTAATGATGGTATGATATGGTGGCAAGCTAGAATCATCCACATTTTTTTGGCATGAATTTGCCTTTAAATTTAAGCGTTCGATTCATTCTTTTGCCATTCTAGGTTTTCTTCTCTCTACCAGTTCTTGGAGATTGACATGGAAATGGAACCTCTAAACATGGGTTTTCATCCCCATTCTAAAATGGGAATATCTAGAGTTTGGGTTCTTTTCCTCTAAGATGTTGAAAAAGGTGTTCAAAATCGATTGCGTGAGAGTGGAGATGGCGATACAGGTGTTTGTGGGTGATCACATATTACAAGGCCATCCTCACTTGCTATACCCATAGCAAGTAGCCTCTGTTTTTCTTTGCAATGCTATGGATCTCCTACATAACTATGGTTTAATGGCATAATTAGCAATTGATTATGTGTAGAATAGACTTTTTTGGGTCACTTTTTAAATAATGTCATCAGGGATTATGATCTTTACAATGGTAAATCTCTGGTTGTGGGGATTTTTCACCACAAATTTCTGAAATGTAATTTTGGTTATTTTTGTGTCTACCTGGCTCTGAAACAAGCTCTTCTTGATAGTGAGGAGGAGGAGGAAATGGATGAAGCATTTAAAGCTCACAAAAATGAGTTAGGTGCCTATCTCTGCGGAAGGGTCTTTGAGGTCTATAAGGCCATGTTAGTGTTGCTTTCTCACGTTGCTCACCCTCTCATGTTACCTGTTGTGGAGTCCTCATAGGTGGAGGATGTTGAATCCTCTGTGAAATGCCTCCCTCGGTGTTCCCTTTTGGGATTTTTTGGGTTTATATGTTTTGTGTAATGCTTTCTTCCGGGGGTGGCTCTGTTTATCTCGGTTCTCTTTTTGGGCATTTTGAATTCCTCTTGGCCCATATATGTATAAATTTTATTAGGCCTCGAGCCTTTTAAAATACTTACCATATACCTCCAATAACCTATAGTTTAGAGAAAGTTCAGTGCAATCTTAAATAGTATTGTCGCATAAATGCAAAATCCTAAGTTTCTAGTACATGTAGATTTTATATTTTCTTCAAAATATTTCGTGGAGATTCACAAAGATTTGAATGAGGTTTGGCCAATTCTATCATAATCTGAAAATGCAAGCAATCATCTCACTATTGATGGTCAATTATACATGGTTCTAGGAGAATTCATCATCAGCAATTCATCAAAGGAAAATTCACCGCCATGGAAAATTCACTGACGGAAAATTCACCGTCAACAATTCATCGTGGCCAAAAATTAACCCCATTAATATTTTCTAATATATATTTAAAAAACTTTGATTTTATTAAAAATATTAATGCGGCTGCGATGAATTGCTGGTGGTGAATTTTCCTTCAGTGAATTGCTGACGATGAATTTGTTGGATACCATTATACATGGATAACACAATTGTGAGAAATTATAGAGAGTTTCCTCTATCACCATGGATGTTGGGAAAATGAGAGTGCTAGATATAGGACATTATCTATTCTCCTCCGCATTCCTTTCACTATTGGCTCCTTGCAAAACACACCATGCACTCTTAGTGTTATCTTCTCACGCCATCATAGGTACACAAGAATCATGCCGCTGCCATGACAGGTCTACACTATGTCTTCACACACTCTTCTTTTCATTCATTGCTCTAATGTCAAATGAAGAGAATAAAACTTAATATCTTATTCATTGATCAATAGTTTCTTTTATGCAGGCATGGAACTCAGGAAAATGTTGTTGGATCAATTGAAAACAGTCAAACTGTATACTGACCGCCATCATTAACAATGTAATAAAAAATTTATGCTAATATTAAGAACATAAACATGTGTGAAGTGGTAGAGAATAAAAGGATAAAAATAAATTATTTTTAAATTAAGAAAGAAGATGGAAAAATTAAAGAATGACATAGTCCCACAAGGTAATCAAGATTGAGATGTGTAGTTTCATAAATTACGAACCCTTGCAATTTCACTTTGTATGGTAGATCATTTCTTTAGCTCTTTGATATAAAATATTTTATTACAAAATATTAGCACCCGAATTCTTCATTTCTAACAATTTTATGATTTTCTCAAGTGCTCTGAATTCAAAAAAATTTGGACGGGAGTGATTTGCATGAACATTCACACAACGTGCTAGTATTCTATGAAAATTCATATTTCAAATGGTTGTTGAATTGTTACCTTCCTATGGAAAAAAAGAAAGAAAGAGGTTGTTGATTTTTTTTCTCACACATGTTTGACTTTATAATTGTTGAAGAAGCTCTCTCAATTTATCATTTTGATCATACAACAATATTTTTCTCTTTGTATGATATTTTCTTGAAGCTTTTCAATAAACATCTTTATACAATTGTGCAGAATAGTAATACTAAAATAACATATTTCCCCTTAGAGGTTTTCATAGCTTCTAGGTGTTTTCATTCTATTTTTTGTTCCCTTCTTTTTATTTGTTATTATATGTTAGCATTTGAAGTTCTTAGGTGTTAGTATAGTTTCACTAAATTGTTTTATATCTCAAGTTATTGCATTTTTATTTTAAAGCTATCATATTTAGATTTCTTTAAATATTATTCAAAAATATTGACTATCGTGGAGGTAGAAATACCAAAGTGATGATTTGACTTAAGAAAGCCCCTTAACAACCAACTAGAAATATTTTATTTTTCCTTTGCATGTGTGCAAGTTATTTTCAAGAAAATAAATTTAATCTAGTTCTACCTTTAAAATTCTCATTTTCTCATTAAATTTACATCATTTAAATGAAAATCTTATCATTATTTTTGACACATAAAATATTTCCTCGTCCTTTATGAAATTGCTATTTTTGTTTTGTGCATACAAGAGTAGATTTTTGAATATTTTGGACTTTTTGTTCTCCATCTATGTTGGACGACAATGTGATGTGAGGACATCTACATTACACATTGGTGTCCATGGCCAAGACTTTGTAATGTCCCAATTTTAGCCCTATGCTCTTCAGTGATCGTTAGCCTATTTTCGAAGGTCCATAGGCTAGTTAAATGTGGAAATTAGGGTTTCCTATTTTATAGGAGGATTCAATTGAGCTTTTGAGGGTTTGCATGCAAGAGTTTGGCAGTGTGTCTTTTGGATCTTTCTGGGTTTTTAGAAAGCTTCAAAGGGATGTGACATGCATTTCAATTAGGAGTTTGCATGCAGGAACGGTTTTTGGTTTTTGGGTCTTTCTAAAATTTCAGAGAGCTTCAGAATGATGTGACAAGCATCTGCATCAAATGACCTTTCTTGGACTTACTATTTTTAGTAAGTTACGACAACTTCCTGGATTGTGCCTAAAATGAGTTTGGAGTCACTTACTATTTTTAGCAGTATGCTATTTTTAGTAAGTGGTATTTATGGCAGTGCTATTTTTAGGTTCAGTTCAGCAATTCAACACATTGTCTATTTTTGGCAGTAAGGCAATTCAATTTTGGAAAAGATACATCTCCAATCTTTTTGTGCTCAATGAGGAAAGTTTATAACTTAAGTTATATTATATTTTATTGTTACTTTTGAACCCCCATGCCTAGGCGTATAACTTCAAGTTGTTTTTAAAAAAAGGGGATTTTACTTGGACACCTAAAGTGGAGAACTAAATATTTAAAAGTTGAAATATTTGCCCAAGTCTCACATGGACGCCTAGGAAGGTGAAACAAAAAGGTAATTAATAATGTAAATTATTATTTCTCAGCTAGTGGGCATCCTTGGAGGTTACTGAAGTGATTCAAATTCCAAAAAGAGAGTTAGTTATTCATTGCCTTACTCTTTCATTTGCATCCATGAATGTTTATTGTATTGAATTTTTGTTGGACTGAATCCAGAGTTCTTGCTTCGGGGAATGCATACCTCCTAGCACCAATCCGTTCACTTTCATACTTGCAAGACAATACCTAGCTGGATTCTGAGATTTTGCTTCATCTAGGAGTGTAGATTGAGCTTATTTTTATTTTTTGAATTCAGATTGTGGTTGTATAATTTGTATGTTGTTGGAAGTGCTTTCTTGAAGCATGTTTCTATTTGTAGCTTCTCGAGTGAATTTATTTTGGTTTTGGGTATTGGTGTCAACTGCACAACTATCTAAGGTGCCTCATTTCTCCAATTTGTAGATTTTATTAGTAAGTTTCAAATTTTTGGGAAAAGGTTGACCTCCTCAAGAGGCCATACTTTTTAGGATGAAGTGCATTGGGATTCATGCCAAATATTCTAATCTATTTTGACACTATTTTTTGATTGATTCTTGGTCACCCAGTTTATTGGCTTCATTTGCTTTTTGTTTGGAGTCAAACAGAGCTGATTTGATGAAGTTGTGATCAATCTGGTGAAATCATAGCTTGTTGATATGATTTTCTGTTATTTGAACTGCTTATTATCAGATCTGATAAATTTATGATTTAGGCTATTTATTTGCATTGAAACATTTTGTATTGGTTAGGGAATATTCTCTAGCAATTTGGAGTTGTTTTGGAGACATTATTCTATTTGATTGTGCAATTGAATTTGTATTTGTAATGTTGATTTAGTAGTACTAATCAGCCTTTATATTTTTGCACTTATTTTTCTATATCTTTCGCCCCCACTGAAGAAGTGGTTGAGTTGTATTTAGATTTCAGTTTGTTCAATTTCTCTCGCTGAATAAGTGGTTGAGTTGCTTTCATGGTCAACTTTCCGCCTAGTTGTTTACTTTGTAATTTTGCTCCCGTTGAATAAGTGGTTGAGCTCTTACGGTCAGTTCACCATCTATGCTTTACATTTCTAGCATTTACTTTTCCTTCATGGTTGTCTAGCCACCTACAACATTGTACTTCATTTCTAGTTTTCTTCTAACGATCCCCTCGCACCGTATGCTCTCACCTCGCCCACACTGGGAGAAAGTGAAGGGTTACCTTTTAGCTAGTTTATTTTATTGAGCTAATGCTAATGGTGAAGTTCATGTGCTATTCAATTTTTTTTAAGAAAATAAGTGGGTTATTATAGTGGTATCAAAGTTGGTTTTCCTGCCATCCTGTGAAATCAGAGTTATAGTTGATAGATGCATGTTGGGAAAACAACCTTCTGATTTTTTTTTCAAATTGAATCATGGCTTCTAATGAAGAAAAAAGTGTGGTATGGTCACTATACATTGCAAGAAAAAGGCCCAATGAAGAATTTTAGTCAAGGGAAGATGAAGATAACATACTTCATATGGTGGAACAATGGTTGAGTTAAGCGAATTAGTCACCTTCAAAGGTAATGAAGATGGCATTATCACTTGCATTAACCTCTCTAAATCATCATTTTTGGTTGAGGCATCTTGATGAAGATATCAAACTTCTTGTTACTTCATGCCTAAGTGAAGTGATGAGAATCCTGGCACCCTTGATGCCCTATGATGATGATATTATGAAGAAGGTACTACACATGTTTGTAGAAAGCTTTCAAGGTCTTGATGAAATTGATAGTAGTTAGTACTCCAGAAGAGCTACTATATTGAAGACATTTTCAAAACTCAGAACAAGTATATTGCTGATAGATTTGGGTATGTGAGATCAAATATATTATTTGTTCCATTACCTCTTCATTTCAACTTGGAGTGAACAAGAGGAGGATGTAGTTGCAAACTTGAGAAACATTCTAGTTCTAACTTTCAATGAGATGGATTACATTCCAAAACCCATCCTATCTCTTCTACTAAACACTCATGAATAAGAAGGAAAGATTTCTTCTACTATTGATGTAGTGTAGAAAAATTTGTATCCCTTTACATTTTCACACTTGTTTGAGCCCTCCTTGCTAAAATTGGGCTTGCCTTATTTGGTCCTATTTTGCATCTACAAGCCTTATTTAATGCATCTTTCTGAGGATAATCCTAACACTTAACAAATGACCAATCATAATTCATGTTTTTGGGTTGTGTTCCAGATCTAGTGATCTGAGACTTATATGCCACCTTGAGCGTATGGGTCCCACCTAGGTTTTGGAGCTTGATCCTGAATATTGCATAGAACTTAACATTTCTTGAATTTTTTGTCCCAAGCCTAGGCTACAAGGACTCATACACCCCAATTGGCATATGAGTCACACTTTATCTTGGACCTATTTTGAATTCAATTATTGATAGGATTTTATTCTCCTAGATCTGATGTCGTCTTGTAGTGTTGTAATTTCAAAAAAATTGGCATAAACAAGTATAAATACAAGCTTATTTCACATAAGCAATCCTATGAAGCACTCCTATAGAAAATTTTATGATCAAGATTGATTACAATAGCATTCAAGAGCATTCAAGAGCATTCAAGAGCAACTTATCAAGCATTTGAAACATCAATTCAAGATTCAAGCATCATGTCAAAGTCATCATGCATCATGTGTGTTTTTGAGATAACATTTGTGATGTAGGTTTTCATGATTCAAGCAAGCATTCAAGATCAAGTTTCAAGCATTCAATCAAGAGTCAAGATCCACATTCATGCTAGCCATTGGACATAATTTTTTAGGATTTATTTCAAGGGTTTGGTGAGTTGTAATATTACATATTTTTTATTCATCATTCCTTCATTCTATTTCATTTTATTTCAAGGTTTGATTACCAAAATGGGGTTTGACCAAGGCAAACCCATATCCACTAACAAAATGACATTTTTTATCTCTTCATGTGTGATTAAAAATCTAGGTGTTTTAGAGCTTGAAGATCTTTTAGAGGAAAAATTTGCAAGATTGAAGAAAATTTTCAAAGTTATCAAGAGGTTGTCATCTTCACAGAAACTCACCTACAACTTGTAATTCAGAATTTCGGACTTGGATATTAGACAAGATGAAATCTATAGAAGATCACTTGAGGCTACAAAAGTTTTAGTCAAACCCTAATACTGGGACTAAATCACCACCTTGGGCGTATGAGTCCCAGTATACCTATTTTGAGTAGTTTTTTGTAGATCCTGATTTTCCAACAGTAGATTCTAGATTCAACACAAAAACCCTAACTAGGACTAAATCGCCCAGTCTGGTGTATGAGTCCCAGTGCACATCAAGATCAACAATTTTTAGAGTTTTCAATTCTTGCTTATTCATCTTCATCTTCTAGGTGCTTATGTGTTCATCCTTAGTTTATTATTCTGATTTTGAGTTCATTTTATGGATTATATAGCTAGATTTGCATATTGCTTTCATTTCCTTCTTTCTAAGCATTTGCTTAGTGGTGAACCCCCTCTTTAATCACACCTAAGGAAACCCCCTTGTGTCCTTCCCTCAATTGAGTCTCTTGGTTGAGGAATCTTGGTTTCCTAATGAGCTAAGAGTGAAATAGGTCCTAACCTTAGTTCCATCTCCCAAAAGGTGGAACCCTATTTCCTTGTGTTTCGTTGGTAAGTTGATAAAAGAATTGTTCAATCAGTGTGAGGGTAAATTGAAGCCTCACTTGAAGAAGATAGTGTAGATAGATGAGGTGGGATCTAATGCTAAAGATGGGAATACATTTTTTTCTCAATGATTTTGTGGTGGATTCTCAAGAATTATCTCATGAAGAATTTATGACAAGTAACCAAGAAGACCTCTTTGGTATGATTGTGACTACTAATGAAGAGATCAGTAATATGCCTACATATGATGGGCTTATTGAAGGAAAGAAGGATGGAGTTTTCAAAATAGCTAACATTGATGATTCTTTACTTCATTACAATGATGGTGACTCTCGTGGTTTTGGGTTTGATTATCAAACTAAGCTCTTGGAGAGAGATACTTATGAAGATATTAGTTTTAGTG
This sequence comes from Sequoiadendron giganteum, assembly GCA_007115665.2. Taxonomy (NCBI): domain Eukaryota; kingdom Viridiplantae; phylum Streptophyta; class Pinopsida; order Cupressales; family Cupressaceae; genus Sequoiadendron; species Sequoiadendron giganteum. The sequence continues at coordinate 534,310,231 of CM021102.1, read as the reverse complement.
AGTTTAAAGGTGACCAATTCAAAGAGTCAAAACTCCAAGAGGAGTATGATGGACACTTCATTTTTAATAAAAATGATCAGCCCTTCAAGATTTGGGATCCAGGTGTGAAGGCGCCTAAGGATGAAAAGGAACCTGTGTGGGATGAATTTACCTTTGATCCTGATGATGCTCAAAATTCAGATTACAATGGAAGCTATGAGATGGCTATTGGAGGAGAAGATATCTATAAAGAAGAAGCTTGCTTGGCAAAGCTCCGTAATGAATCCTTTGAGATGGTTGTAGCCATTAAGGAAGAATTTTTTGCTATTGAAACTTTCAGAACATCACCTATTCTTGAGAAAATTCTTCATTCTAGTGATAGTAATCTGAATGCTGAGTGGGAAACTCTTATGCACAAAAGACATTGGCCCAACTTCTCAATGAATCTAGTAGAGGGACATGATGAAATGGATCTTGATGAGGATTCTATATCAGCAATCTATGGGGATTTAATGCTTGAGTTTGGGGTTGCCTTCATGTATGATCAAAGTGATAGTGAGGTGGAAGCAGTTTTAGAAGACCATAGGGTTCCTGATGATGAAATTTTTAAGGGTGTTATTGAACATAAATTTGATTTACCAATTCATAAATTTGGTTGCAAGCAAAGGCTTGAAGAACTTATAGAATCTAATCCTCTTCATGATATTGAGCAATTTTAGCTTGTTGGTGGTGAAATACAAGAATCTTGGAGCAACTATGAGGGTAGCAAAGACAAGAAACAAAGTTCTAATTTTGATATGCATCTTATTGGAAGTTCACCATCTTTGGATACTTATGAGTGGGAAGGTCAATTCATGATGTCCATTGAAGATGTGTTGCAAGACCTATCTAGATTTGACCGCACACATAGTTTGATCGAAGAATTCTTATGGAAAGCTTAGATTAAAGAGAGACGAGAAGGAGTTAGGGATGCAACCACTCTCCCTAATTTGCAATTCATCAAATAATTTTTGGAGACTATGAAATCATAATATTTACACTTGATCAAAGATTGGGATGATGCTTATGAATTTGTAAAGAAGGCCTTTGGTGCATTCTAAGAAAAAAAGGGAAAGGTTGATGAATTTACTCCTAAGCCTGAATCAATGAAGAACATGATAGAGAATGCTCAATTGGATTTGATGAAGGTAGAAGATAAACTAGCTAATTTCAAACATCTCAGAGAACATGAGGATGAGTTACACTCTGTGATTAGTAATCTTCTGAGGTTGTTGGTTAGTGAATGCATAAGTGGATTAGAGGATGTAGTTCCCACTTTGGAAGTGTTGGATATCAGAGACTTCCAAATCTTTGACATCAAGGTGTTAACCAAACTTGCCTTGGTAGCTATTGAAAATATTATTACAATAGCAAGGTGATGAGATTTCAAATTCATTATTCACAAAGCATGGGAGGAAGAAGGACCAAAACATGAAGTGTACATGCTTGGCAATCCATCCCTTGGGTTGAGTGTTTTTTTGTGAATGATGATCTACACCAAGCTAAACAAAGACAACATAAACAAATTTAGTCATTCAAATTAGCACAAACATCATTCCCTATGAGATTCTTGATCAAACAAAAATGAAAACATGAAAAAAAAAAGCATAAAAAAAATCAAATGATAGGATGTTAACAAACTAAATAGATCAAACCTCCATTCCATAGGGGGATTGATGTCACTTTGATGTGGAAAGTGGCCCTTTCCCAATACCTTTTGATAAGATTCAAGATCCTTGATGAATTTGGAGTAGAGTAACAATGCCTAAGATTGTGGATGAAAATGGATTTGATAAATGTCAATTGCCCTCAAAGATAGTGATAGCAATTGGATGATTCATGGACGAAATGAGAATAATGACTTTGCATGAGATTGTGGATGCATATTGTGTAGAGAAAGCCTCTACTTATAGGATTCAAGGGTTGAAGAATGAGTGAAATTGGTGAATGTGGGATAAAATGGGAGCCAATGAGAATGTGACACTTGTCATAATTCCATTGGGTGAGAGTGGAGCACATTTTGGGAAATGTGTTGAGTGAAGGAGGATGTAAGAGAAATAAATGAGAATGGTTGAGGATATGAAAGGATGTAAGAAGAATTGAATGAAGGTTGTTGGAGATTTGAAAGGATGTAAGAGAATTTATTGAAGATGTACTTAAGAGGAGTTATTGAAGATGTAAGAGTTTTTAAAACTTTGGAGGGAAATTGAATGGAGGATGATTGAGAGGAATATTCCTTAGAATATGCCATCATGGAGATAAATAGTGGAATTAGATAGTTAAAAGAAATTAATTTCATGTGCAACTTGGTTAGTTAACCATGGGTTGATTTAACTCTTGAGGAGTTTAAAGTTGGAGGATTTGTTAATGGTGATTAGAAAGTGATTTAGGATTAATTAATTCAAAATGAATGGGTTAAGGGATTGTGACATTTGATTTAATTTATTTAATCAAATGAGAGGACTTTAGGGGGATTTAATTAAATGATTTTATTTAATTAAATATGATGAATATTAGTTAGAAGAAAGATGAATTAATCCAATAAAATCAATTATTTGATTGATAGTTAAATTTGTTGAATTTAACTAAATAATGTTGATTATTTAATTAATTGGTTAGTTCGAAGTGATTTAGGAGGAAATGGTGTTAGTTAATCGAAATCAAATGTATAGTATCAATCATGAATTTTTAAGTGTCTACAGTTTTAAATCATACTAGTCCATTCTGGGAATCGGATTTGAAGACAACAATTGTACCATGCTCCATAGTTGTAGATGCTTTCATGGATCGTCTTCAGTGGATCACCAAAGAAGTCAATAATTTTTTGAGTGTGCATTTGGTTTTGATTGGCACTTGGGGATGTGTTGTGTACTTCTTCTAGTGTTTTACAGGTTATTCTTGGTTAGGTATCCTTGTTTGGCATCCTCAATGTAGTATGACAAAGCTTATTGGGTATGGTAGGAAGGATCCTTGGAGGGATAAGGATCTAATTTTCATATTTTTAAAAAATGTTTTGACCTCCTCCACTGTTTATTTTCAGATTTCTTTCTTAGCTTATTAGGATCAGTGTATACTATTTAGGGTTATAAAATAAATATAATTAAAATTTTAGATAGATCATTTTTATTTGTTTAATTGATTTCATAGTTGTTTTGGTTTGTGGAGATGAAGGGTTAGTAATAATTTCTTTTGGATTTTTATTCTTTGGGCTTTAGTGACAGTGATTGTTCTTTGGAAATTTTTGTTTAATTTTCTAAGATTCCTTAATTAATATATTTATCTAAATTATTGAAAGTAAAATTAAAAAATTAAGAGTTGAGTATGATAAATTGATTGAAACAAATTAATTAAGATAAAAATTAGTGATGTGTTGAAGTACGACTAAGAAGGATTATGTGCTATTTTGTCATAACTTTGTAATTGTAGCTTAAAATTACTTAAAATAATTCACATTAAAATATAATGAAGAAATCCAGACTGATTCATTCTTAAAACATTAAAGAGGGAAACAATCATTAGTTATTCTATCTTAAATAGAAATATTTTGTTGTGTTACAATAATAATAGAGAGAGAATAAAAAGTAGAAGACATTGATATAGACATAATAGCTAATTGTTGAACTTGAAATTATTATTAATAGACATGAATGTGTTGTCCTATTTTGATTAGATACTCTATCGCATCATACATAACTCTATCTTAGATATAAAAAAAAATTATGTTACATCGATTCAATAGTGATTACAAAGAAAGAATAGAGGCATTAGAAATTGATATATACATAATAGTCAATAGCTTAACTTGCAATTATTATTAAGGGTATGTGCAAGATCATGATGGAAAAAATAGGTCCTTAAGTGGCAATGAAAATTCAGAAAATCAGAGTTGGGAAACTTGACATAAACATTTGAATAAGTTATCTATATTATTTCAAAAATATGTAAGAATAGAATATATGGAAAATTGAATGTAGTTTCTAAACTACTAGGTTAAATTTTGTAAGAAAAAAATCTATTTAGTGAAAATTTGAAATTTCAATGCAGTAGTACTAAAATTTCAAGGAAAAAATAAGAAGTAGGTGTATGTCTGACCACCCTAACCATAATAAAATCATAATATTTTTTTATAAGATTTTAGATATAAGTAGAGGACTCACATCCGGATGTGATGCATATTTTTTTGTAATTTTTTTTCAAATAAATAATTAATTATGAATTTTTTATTACAACTTTTTAAAAATATAAAAACTCGTATGTCTGACCACCTTAACTTGGTCAAAACTTAATGGAATTCATTTTTTTTTTAATCCTATAGTATGTGAAGCATAGAATGTGACGCATGTTTTGGATTCAAAAAATGTGATATCGTTTGAAAGCTATAGATGTTTTTCTATCAGGCTATCAATCAGGACTTTAGTCGTAATTCTAATAAAAAATAAAAAATAATTATTTATTAGATTCTAAGTAAAATATAATTTATATTGGTAGAAAGCTGAGAAGCTCCTTTACAAACCCTTTTTGTTTCATCAATTTTAGGTAAAATAAAAATCGTCAACCACATGGGTGAAGTCTGGAAAAGCAAGGTAAGTTGTTAAACATGTTTTACGTGTTGACTTTTTAGGATTGGCAGGTCCGAACCAAATCCTGAGCCTAATACCAAGGCATTAAATTTTGTGTCAGAATATTGGATATCGGATTCAAATCGGATATTCGATTCAAATCCGATATCGGATTTGAATTCGATATATGATATCTTTTAGATCAGTTTTAAAACAATTTATACAATCTTTAATATATGATTTATAAATGCAATTAAGTTTATAATTTAATATATATAATATCCAATAATGTTTATAATGTAATATATTTAATATACAATTTATGATAATCTCTTACTGAATTATGTATTTAATATATAATATATTATTAAATGTATAATATTTAAATATTATTTCAATATTTTAGTTAATCTATAAATATTTTAATATTATTTCAATATTTTAGTTAATCCATAAATATTTAAATATATATATATATTACCAATATTACCAATTTATAAAATATTTAAATATTATCTCTTTACGTCTCGCTCTCTCCACCTCTATCTCTCTCAAGTCTCTCACTCAATCACTCCTCTCTCTCTCTCTCTCTCTCTCTCTCTCTCTCTCTCTCTCTCTCTCTCTCCCCCCAATCCCTCCCTCCCCC